>JAQGAO010003054.1:0-17961 GCA_034697705.1 Ommatoiulus sabulosus | reverse complement strand
CACCCTCGTTTTCTATTCAACATGAGATCGTTGGATTTATGGCACACTTTCCTGTCATGTCCTTTACTATTTCGTCGAATTAAACAACATGCATGCATGCAGGTAGACTATAAATTTCGAATTATAGGAACGTGTATATATGTTTCATATTTTCCACCATCCCATTTCGAAGTCATCAAGTACTGTAGATGTTTATCTTCGAGGGAATTTTCCCATCTAACGATTATGACCGTAAACGAGATAACCCATGCATGCATGGCACCATTCAAATAATTTCCATATTCTGCGTATTTTCTGCAGAATGTGAACTTTTGAGCATATGCTCATGTAACACAAGCGTTTATTTTCATTTGGAGTGAGTGCATATGCTCCAATTTGAGGCAATGTCGCCAACATTTTTAAGCGTGTGGACGTTTGATGGATTTCAGCTTCAACTCTGCATGAAGCAAAAGCGGTGTGTAATTTTGAGCAAATGCTTCATATTAGGGCCCTCTTCTGAAATATGCATGTTCGTTCGTATATATGTCGTCGTAATAGGCATGATGGCATGTTTATTGTTTTGCTCAGCTGTGAATCGCAATATATATTCACCAGAATATAGATTAGGGGTACTCAGACAGGATCTCTACGAATTGTACTTTTGCTGTCCTGAAAGCACGTACATGTATATGCAGAAGGAATGCATTAATTGTTAAACTAATTGATTTACACTTTTTTTAAACCCAATTAGCGTGACAATTTTTGCACACGTGCATGACTTCATCACTGCCAAAGTACGATTCGTAAAGCTGCTATCTGAGTACCCCTATTGTCCTTTCATTTTTTTTTGACTGGGAAATGCAAAAGTTGAGAATTCGTGTGCATGCATTTGCTGAGCAGTATACAGTTTCAGTTTTCAAATCGCTGAATGAAACAGAATAGGGGTTACTCAGTCTGTCAGAAGCTTTACATGTACGTATTGTGCATGTACTTTGGCAGTCGTGAAGTCACGTGTGCGAAATCGACACGCTACATGTAATTGGTTTTAAAAAAAAATAACACATGGCTATAGCTGTTTTGAAACTAACTCATGAATGCATTCATTTTGCGCGCGTGACTTCACGACTGCCCAAAGTGCCATTCGTGAAGTCTAGCTCTGTCTGAGTACCCCTATTGTTCAGTTCATTTAAAATAAAAATACATGTTTGCATGTTACATTAAAGCATTAAAAAATGCCCTAAAGGTAATCGCTGGTTTTAAACCAACTCATGAATGCATTCATTTTGCGCACGTGACTTCACGATGGCCAAAAGTCAAAAGTGTCATTCGCAAAGCTTCTGCGTGAGTACCCCTATTGTTAGATTTTAAAAACATGTTTACATGTTACATTAAAACATTAAAAAATGCCCTCAACTTCAAGGTTCTCAGTGTTTGTAAACCAGTTCATGAACGCATTCATTTTGCGCACGTGACATCTAAAGTGTCATTCGTAAAACTTCGGTCTGAGCACCCCTGTTGTTCTCGCATCTGTCAGACTGTATACGTACTTCATGAATGACGGGTATCGAAGGGTTTCGGGTTGAATTGCCCCGCAGACGCACTTTGGGGAACACGAGCTCATTCGCCTGATGCACGAAAAAAAAAAATCCAAGTTCAATCTTAGGGGGCGCGACGGCTCGCCATGCCCCTGGCGGCGATGAAGGGGTGTTAATCCCCGGGCGAAATACTCGCGCGGAGGCGTGCCACGCGCTAATCCCCGAGTGATTCGGATTAGCACTTTAATTCCCCGTGTCTGCTAAGTGGCGTTTTATCGCGGCGATTTGCATAATGATGGGTCCGCCCCGCCCCCATCAAGCTCCGCCCCCGCCCCTCGTGATTGAGGACGCCCCGGCGCGGGGCGTGGCCTGCGTCGATTCGATCGTGGAGCCAGATCGCTCCGCAGTGTTCAGCTGGTTGGGGAAGCGCTCGCCCGACATGGTTGCCCGGTGACCTTTGTGCTCTTCAGGACTTTCGGGGACTTTCCCCGATTTCTTCAAATTTTGGATTTTTATTTTTTTTTTTTGCCACCTCGAACGAAATTGCATCCGACTGGATTAAACGAATCGTCTTAGCCGATCCATGTGCTGCAAGCGGTGATCCGAAACATGTTGTATAATGTTTCCTGCTATGGGTACCAGTATTCGCCCACTGTTTACTACCGGCACCACCAGGTAGGACCCTTTAATCACGTGACATTTGCTCGGGGTTTAACGAGGTTCGAATGTTGTTGTTGTTGTTTCCGTTGAAAAAAATTCAGTCGGAACATGTTACATGTTCGAAGTCACGTAAACAAATTGGACGATTTCGTATTGATGGACCGTCTGCATGGTGACATGCATCCATCCATCCATGGATGCATGGTGGCGCTGGCGTTCATGCATCGCACCACCCGATTCATTCAAAAGTGACGCAACTCAAAAATGTTCAATTTTCGATTAATATAGCATTAATTATAACCATATGCATTATTATAGGCATTTATAGTCGAGCGAAATGAGCTCTGTATATTCAGTAAAAACGACCTATAGAGGTTATAACGTATATATATATAGTTTTATATTTATAGTTAAATCTCAAATCGGTATATATAATTGGCTTTATTTCGAAAATGGACTATGTTTAGTTGTGTCATTTAGGGTTTAAATTACGTATATGTTTGTAGTTGTTACATGAACCGACTCAATTAGTTGTATTTGTTCCATAAACCGACTCAATTAATTGTATTTGTTTGACACATGAGGGACTTGTTTAGATGGTATATATAGTCATGATGTAATATCGCGGTGCATCATTAATTGTGCATCGCAACACCCGTTTCAAAAGTGTCACAATTAAAAAATTGTCAATTTTCGACTTGATACTTCTTAAGTCAAGCATTATTATGCATTATTAAGTCAAGCGAATTAAATGAGCTCTAATTTAACTAAAAACTATACCCAATTGATGTTAACATAGTTTTATGTACATGTATATAAAATCTCAAATCGGTAATATCGGCTTTATCCCAAAATGAAAAATGTTGAGTTGTCACTTTGGGTTTAAAATTACATTTGTAGGTGTTACATTAACCGGCTCAATTAATTGTGCATGCATGTGTTTGATACATGGGGTACATGTTTGGTTGGTAATGTATATAGTCATGATATCGCAACACTTGCTTAACAAATGACACAATTAAAAAATTGCAAATTTCCGATTTGAGACAGGAATCTCAAATCGGTAAAATCGGCTGTAGCCCAAAATTGAAAAAAAAATTGAGTGTGCATGTCACTATACATGTATAGGGTTTAAATTAATGTGTATAACCGACTCATGCAATTAATTATGCATGTGTTTGATACATGCAGCACTTGTTTTGATAATATATTGGCATGACTCATTGTAAGGATGCAACATTAAAAGTTTGACATAAACGTATAGTACATGTGTCTATACTTTTATACGTTTTCGTAAAGGGGCCGACATGATAGAACTATGGAACATATTTTCTATATACAATGTACATGTATATATACATTATGTTCCATGGCAGATGAAGCGCTTTGATCGACATGTATACCATTGTTCGATATGTTTGTCTTTGTTTGTGAGATTATTCAATAAGTAAGTTGCGTTATCTTTAAATGGAAAAATTATACATTATTTTAAACTTATTGTTTAAATTATACTTCTGAGTTCTTTGTTATGTGCGTTGTCCGATATATGATATGAACAACCAAGCCGCTATGCATGTCATGCATCAGTGCACGGGCATCTGTTAATTCTGAATTTAATGGCCCGTTTATGTTCTCCATGCATGGTATATGCTCTATAAACAAAAAACGTTTGACGGGTTAATTGATATAATTAATTTTGCAACTTGAAATTTTGGGAATGGTGCAACCGGCAGGGTCGCCTAATTTCCTGACCGCGCACGCGCGCTGCAGGGTCCTAAACAAAGAATTTTGCATTTCTGCATTTTTGTTGAATGCATCGATCATTCGAAATCAACGAGTGTTGGATGGAAAATTTCTACTTTCAAATGGATTAATTCATATCGATGAAAAATGTGGGTTCTTCGGTTATAAATTTAACCATGCATGTCATAAAGTTTATTCATTTGTATGAATTATATAGTATATATCATTAGGGCTGGGAAATTGCTATTTATTAATATTGAAACATATATGAAACATTTGTTAACTTATATAACATGGCATGTCATGCAAACATGGCCCCTTAACAAAACACAAGTAATGTGTTTTGTTAAGGGGCCATTCAAAAAGGACGTCCGCAAAATTTTCCCAAAATTGGACTTTTCCTTACCCCCTGTCCGCATAGTGTCCGGTCAATCAAGACCCCCATTCAGACGTCCGAAACTTAAAAAAAAAATTGTATTCGGAAAATTGTGAAAGTTTTTCAACTTTGCACTCTGAAAACGAAAATTTTCTACTCTGAAAAAGTGGAGAATTTTGCCAATTTGTCCTCAGAATCTGCCGGAAATTTCTAAAATTTTTCCTCGGAGACTGTTGAAAATTTTTCAAATCTGTTTGAAGATGTTGAAGATTTGTACTTGGGAAAACGTGGCATATTTGTCCTCGGGAAAACACGGAAAAATTTATTTGTAAATACGATGTCCTCGGAAAAGGTTGAAAATTTTGCGAGTTTATGCTCGAGAAAAATGAAACTTTTGCAAATTTGTACTGGGAAAATTTGAAAGTTTGCAAATGGACTCTTGAGCTTAATTTAAGTTCTGACTTTTCCAGGTTTTCCAGGACTGGAGGTACCCTGTTTTCTGACTTTTGCAATTTATAACACATCACCTTTGCGATATTGCGCTCAATTTCCCTTTTATACTTTGGGAACTGATTTTATTTGGCATTTTTTTTTTATCAAGTGGACGTCCGAGTTGGTCATACGCGCCCTCCTTCTCCCTGTCCACATTGTGTCCGTGACCCAATCTATCCTACCCCCTACATGAGGACGTCCTTTTTGAATAGCCCCTAACCGGCTTGACGGAAGAGGGAATCAAGCGCATGCGCTCTAGCATCGATTCAGTCACAGAGCTATTCTTTTCCGACGTCTCTGCGTGTTGGACAAGATGGTGGGTAGACGTGCTTGTTTTATTTTTTCATATTTAGCAATCTGATAATATCTTTTCTTGTGTAGACCATCGCATTTTCTATTCACTTGCGTTGTATTCTTTCGATGTTATTTATACCGAAATTATGATTATTAGACGAAAAATTACTACATGGTTTTTCGTATTTCGCACTTGTACATTTTCCAAATGCGTGGCCATTAGTAAATTAGGCTTGTGAGCGAAAAGAAAACGAACGAGCGACTATTTAGCGTTTCTCGTTTCTGTTCATGTTTTTATTTAATCTTAGTAAAAGTAGTGTTTCATCACATCTCTCGCGTTAGTCCTACGTCCAGAAATGCGAATCTCATAAATTGCCATGTGGCAAAATTTCATGTTCTGTACAATGAACTCGATTTGAAAGGCTTTGTTGAATTTCATTGTGTAGGTGAACGTGCCGAAGACGCGGAGAACCTTTTGTAAAGGGAAAAAATGCAAGAAGCACACCTTGCACAAGGTGACACAGTATAAAAAGGGAAAGGACTCCATTTATGCTCAAGGTTTGTAATCATTTTCGTATTAAATTCGATATGGGCGTCATGTGATTCGCGTTTACAATCTGAAAATCGTCCCAAGTCTTGTTTGGCGTTCCTATGCACGTTGAGAATGCGAGACAGTGCTGAGTCCTTCAGAATAAGGTTTTTGCTCAGGTTAGAAGCCATGATTGCTAGATTACCAAACTAATGTTCATAGAAATAGCGAGAACGGCATTTCTATGTTAGGATAAACACTAAAAAGTATATACAATGAAGTAAAATAGTCTAAAAATCAGGCATTAATCAAAAATCGATGAAATCAATAGTTTCTATTAACTTGAGGTATTTGTGATTATTCAGACAAAGGGAAACACGAGCTTTTAAGTGTTAAATAATGCAAATATGCAGTTTATACATGCTACATAATGCCATGTTTGAAGATTTTGACCAGTTGTACATTGATGCATTTTCATTTTAAAGGCAAAAGAAGGTACGATAGAAAACAACGAGGATATGGTGGTCAGACAAAGCCAATTTTCCGAAAGAAGGTAATAACGTTTTCCATTTTGAATAGATGTTACCGAATCTGAAATCTTTTGACTAATGGTGTGTGGTTGATAAAATGATAGGCTAAAACTACAAAGAAGATCACTCTGAGGATGGAGTGTACTGAATGCAAGTATCGGAAACAACTTGCTATCAAGAGATGTAAGCATTTTGAGCTGGGTGGTGACAAAAAGAGGAAGGTAAGGAAATTTAATAAATTTATTAACATTAGCGACCTAGCTCCTCTTAGTGGATTCTTCTATTGTTTTAACAAGGACTGCAGAACTTAATTGTATTTTTATTTATTTCAGGGACAAATGATCCAGTTTTAATGTACATGCTTAGATCTCTTGTTAAATTAATAAACTTACTTTATGAGTAAACAAATGGTGATTGCTTTTTTGAGTTTGAGAACATAAGTGGCAGTCAACTCTTATAATGCCATGTAAGATGCAGCGGCTGGTATTAATGGTTGCGTGGTAATGCCCTTGGTTGCAGGGCTTGTCCTGGTTAAATTCAATACCCTAACAGTGGGCACATATAGTTTCATGTGGTAGGGGGGATCATTTCATCCAGTTCAATCTGACTAGGAGTCTGCAACACAAAGTGACAATGGACCCTGGGATCACCAAATAAATTGGATTTTCGTTAATTTATGGCTATCCTTGAAGAACAGTTGCTCTTTCAGATGAGTTTAATATACTAGGTCTTTTGTGACCCCATTTGATTCTCTGGCATGGAAGTTCTACGGTAGGTGATGCTGGTGTTGGTATTTAGCCATGTGCATAGATAGACCAATGAATAGAGGGTGGTTGGGCCTACAAAAGAGCTTTCAGTTCTTCAATGCATATGGGGAGTATTATCATTACCAGTAAGCATAAAGCATCAGCATATTGCGTGGAAGTATGGACATGGTCGCCTTTGAAAGTTGATAGTAAATCCCATTGGGAGGGTCCGTCTTAAAGGACATGCTACACCAGTCCAGTATTAAATGCTGTTTTGACTAGACAACCTCATACGTTTTAGTATAGTTTAGTAAATTTTTTTTATAGCTTTAAATGTGAAGTAAAATTCCCAAATATGTTACTTCGTAATGGAAATGATAAATGGTGCCAAGTAAGTTTTACATTTATGTCAAATGGAATTGGATTGACAAGCAGTTTTGAATATTTTTATGATTAAAGCTGACAATGTTCTTTATTGATTTCTGAGGGTGATGGCCACTTTGGTTTGAGGCTTGTTAATAAGGAAAATCGAGGAAAATGAAGTCGGTGGCACTTGTCTTAAGAAGTAAACGAATAATTTTACATTTTCTCAGATTTCAAATTGCTGAAAAATAATAACAAATATTTATATTCATTTTCTGTATTTACAAATGTTAAAGTTTAATCACTGAATTCGTCTTCTGATCCAGAATCTGGTCCAAATTCACTATCGACATCATTGTGGCTGGGAGGAGGTGCTGGAGCATTAGGTGTGCTGGGAAATTAAAAATATGATTTGTAGTTGAAAGTTACTAAAACAATGTAAAGTAACCTTTTGGTAATTGAGGAAATGATTTTTTAACCAGTTTTTATAGCCTGGTGATATCAGGGAAATATTTTTACACTTACTCTAACAAATTAGGGTCTAGTCCTTCTGCCAGCATTTTTGGTCGGAGTGCTAATGGAGGTACACCCTGTAATGGAAGAACGAACAACTTTTAATTTGAACCAGTTATTCAACGTTTTAAAATGCAATGAAAAAACGTACCACTTGAATAAGTTTAAAATATTTGGAATAGCGGGGATCCTTTGCTACTGTTAATATGGGAGATTGTTCACTTTCAGCGATATTGTTTACGTCTTGAGGAACAGACATAATAATTTCAGTTTCATCATCTTTTACATCTGTCTTTGGTAACGTTTGTTCTACATCTTGTATTGTTATGTTGGACTGGGGTATTTGCACAGGTGGGCTTGTGCTGATTGTTACAGAAGTATTCTCGAGCCCTGGAATAGAAGAAAGCTGGGAAAAAAGCAAATAAGTTAATTTACTGCAGTAACAAATAACTTGAAGGCTGTCATCTTAATCTTACCTTTGTTTCTAATATTGACAAGGAAGTCTCTATTTTTTGGATACGTGTGTTGATATCTTCCAGTTTGGTTTCACAGACTGAAGAAAATTTGTTTAGGAAATTAACTGTATGACCTATAAAGTGGTTTAAAAATGCCAACGTCCTTTTGTGGTGAATTGACGGCACCTGTAAATATTGGTGTGCATAATGACATCTTGAGAATGAATGAAAAGATATTGCATCTCTGGGGGCGGTTGCTGGTTAAGTCTTTGACCTTATGTTTTAGAACAACATTAATTCGAGAAATACTACTGGAATTCTTCTTTTATTATACTTATTTTTATTTTTTATTCGTCTGTTAATAAATAAAGAACATTATTAAATGTATACCTTGGATAAATCTACAGCCGCTCCAACAATCGGCAAACCATTCGCATCCATTTTTCATCAATAATCAGGGTGATCTTAGTTGTGTACTAATATCCCTTTTCTTACTTCCTATTTAACTTTGAATATAAAATTAACTAATAAAACATAATTGAAAATAAAATGTGTTTTTAATACGAAATAAAAAAGTGCTTTATGTAATTCCCGATACGTTAGTATCTGAAGAATAGAAGACATTTAAAATTGATTTCTCCCTGTATGCTCATAAGTATCTGGCAACAGAGTTGTCCTCCAATTTCTGGAACAGTGAACCACAGTCATTTCTGGTTGTCACGCAGTACGAAAGTAGGCATTTTAAGTTTTAATAAAGCTTTTTGATTTATTTATTCTTAAGTAGATGCAATGGATTCTGCACCGTCTTTAGAGACGGTTTGTCAAGCCATTGTTGCATTATATAACAATCCAGACACAAGTGGAAAGGAAAAGGCATCTGTTTGGCTTGGTGAACTTCAACGTTCGGTAAGTCAAATGTGTTTTTTGCCGGTGTGAATCATTTTCAATTGTTCTATCTTTGGTATATTCGTGTTCAAATTAAGCATTATATTAGTCAGTGATTTTTTTATCTGCAAGTATATTGGCTGATTGGAAATGTAGACTGATTGACAGTATTCTATAGTTCTCTGCATTGTCACTGTAGCACGGAATGGTAACATAATGTGACATAATCGATATACAGTTATAACAGAGTGGGTGCTCATAGTACTTTGCATAACTAAAACCATAGAATATCATTGTGCGTATTATTCATTTTAAAGAAAACAAAAGTGTTTCAATTATTGTTTTTTTTTTCAGGTATATGCCTGGAAAATTGCAGATGAATTATTACAGCAAAAAATTGGTGTAGAATCATGTTATTTTGCTGCACAAACCATGAGAACAAAGGTATGCATATTAAAAAATTACTGTATGAACAAAGTCCAGGATTTAGTATGATCTCCGTTCTGTTTATCAAGTGATTGAGTGAGAATTGAATTAAAATGTGTGACTTGGTGAATATCGCAGCCAATGTTTATTTCGTCGCTATAATTCATCAATGTCTCGCATTTTAAATAGATTATGTTCAGTAACATATATCTGACTTTAATTAACATACAAAGAATGACATGTTCTTGTTTGACTATGGGAGTCCTCCTGGGTGTTTGGCTATAGGAAAGACTTAATAAAGCTGTAAATGTCGAGTGATTGTGGCTTTTTAATTGTTCTTCATACCAATGAGATTCGTATGAATATTAAAAGGGATGTTATTTTCAATAAAATGTCAATGATTTTAAATAATAATTTTGAATAACGTTTTTCATAACTCATTATAGATTCAATATGCATTTCATGAACTCCCTGCTAATGCTCATGTATCACTGAGAGATTCATTAATTCAACATATTGGACAAATAACTGAAGATACAAATCAAGTGATAATAACACAGGTTTGCATATTTGTTTTTTGTTGATGTTATTTCCTTTTTTTAATTGTCAATGTATGAATAATTTGATCTATTTCTTTTCGAAATCTGTAACTAGCTTTGTTTGGCACTGGCTGACCTTGCATTGCAAATGTCTTCTTGGACTGGGGCAGTTCAAGATTTAATCATTAGGTATTAGTTTTATGGAATCATGTGATGTAAATTTATCACGAATATCTAACAGTTTATTGCGTGACTTGGATTTCAGATTTGGAGAAAATGCTCAACAAATTCCTTCTCTCTTAGAAGTGTTAACTGTGATGCCTGAAGAGGTATTTATGCATGTAATCTAATGAATTCAGTATATTAAATATGTCGTTTTTACATTTATGATGTGTATTTTATTTTTCAAGGTCAGTAGTAGGTCTTTGCGACTGGGTGCAAATCGACGATCTGACATAATCCATGAATTTAATCAGGCTTCTCCACTTGTCCTGCAGCTTTTGGTATGAATGCATTAAAACGAATGGTATGATTTGAAAATAAACATGATGCTGAAATGTCTTCTTGCAACATAATATTAATATGTGATTATGAAGAAAACAATATTCCTTAGCATGGAATCATTTTTCTTGAAAATTATTTCCATATCAGCTTATATTTAAAGGAACATAAATTGAAAATATTTAACATTTATTAAACTTAGCTGGGCAAGTTAATATTGTGCAGCACAGTGTTTCATTTAAAATCTTAGTTCTTTTGCATATAACAGGCTGAAATAATGTACAGGCATACACTGGTTTGTGTTAGTCTAGGTTTCATACATTTGTCTTAAAGCAAATATTTTCTGCTAGCGAAGCACTGTCTTTTTCACTTATATCTTCATGCACTGCATTGCAGTCATCCTTTGCATGCATAACTGATTTAAATAAAGCATTTACAACTTAATTTGACAATGCATGCATGCAATTTCGCCTTATTCATACTGTTGCATCATGTCTAAAAAGTGCAATATCAGCAAATCAACTGTTGCAAAATCAGGGAATTGAAGAAAAACTTGCAATTGGAAATGTTGTACGAGGGAAATGTCAAAGGGTCCATATGTTGTTACATGAAACTGATAGGGTAGGAAATCTAATAGTTGAAATAACAATCTCTAATTGAAGATAAACCATAGTGGACCTTAAGATGCTCGTGAGCATTCAGATGTAGATAAAAAAATGCATGTGTCATAGATGTGTTTTATATTTTATAGGCTGTGTGCATGGAAAATTTTCTATGTGATCCTCGCATTCTGGTAAGAGTGATGAGATGCTTGGGAAGCTGGTTCAACATTGGAGCTATTCCCACTTCTGATGTTGCTCAAAGCAAACTGCTGTTGAACGTGTTTCAAGTTTTGGTAAACCCTCAAACACCATCTATGGTTCATGAAGCTGCTGCTGATTGTGTATGTGCGGCACTTTTGTTAATTGAAGTAAGTAAACTCATTGCATCTTCTGGAATGAATTAATAAGCTTCAATTTTAGCATTATAAAAATCCTTTTCTCACAAACATTTTATCAACAAGATATTACTTTATGCATAAAAACTATTGCCTCAGTTTCCAAAAGTATTTTTATTTTGTGCACATTACTTTTAAATTCTTATGAATAGGACATTAAAAGGCATCCAACTTTAACTGAAGCACTTTATCAAGGAGTTTTAACTTTGCCTGAATCTTACCATCTTTCCGTGGCTGAAGAGGATATTGATAAGTATGAACAGTGGAATTTTAGAAGAAGAAAAAATGCCTTTGTTAGTAGTGCTAAATATAACCAATTTTTTTTCCAGATCTATTAATTACTGCAGAATTTTTACTGAACTTGCTGAATCACTCTTGGAAACGATAGTTAGCTCCCCAGGACAGGTATTTATATTTCCAGTGCTCTTTTTATTTTTTATATTTAATATTAATGTAACTGATTGAATTTATAGGGGCTTGGAGACCTACGCGTCTTAGATCTGTTATTAATGTGTGTTGGTCATCATGATTATGAGGTGAGAGAAGGTGCACTTTGTAAATTTAAAGTTAGCATTTTTGAATGACGTAATTTTCAAATTTGGCAAACACATCTGTAGTATTTTTTCATTAGTACTTTCAGAATTTGGAAATAAGATGAAGGCCTTTGCTAATTTGAAACTCGCCTTTATTTTCTGTTTAAATTCATTTATAAATAGGTGGCTGAAATCACCTTTAACTGCTGGTACCGATTGTCGGAAGATCTATATAAGAAAAATAATGAAGAACTGAATGGAATTTTTAGGCCTTATATTGAAAGGCTAATTACAGCCTTGTGCAAGCATTGCCAGTTGGAACCAGACCATGTAATTTTTTTGCATAACAAAAACCTATTTAATCCTTTAAGTTCTTTTGATAAATAAATGTGTGCCTGTTTTGGAACATAAAGGAAGGTAATCCAGATGAAGGGGATGATTTTTCTGACTTTCGAAACCGGGTATCGGAATTGATGAAAGATGTAGTTTTCTTAGTCGGATCTTCAAATTGCTTTAGACAGGTATTGTCACTGATATTTTATTAAGTTCTCATGATGTAATTGAAATTTTTTTAAAATGTAATTTTTTTCAACAAAACAGATGTTTAATAATTTAAAATGCCAAAGCCCCACTACTACTTGGGATATTTCCGAAGCTTCTTTATTTGTTATGTCTGCTGTGGCAAAGAATATTTTACCGTTAGTGCAAAATACTACTTATTATTACATTGCTTTTTTGGTACTGTCATGAAGACGCACCTAATGTTTTCTTTTTACTATAAGGCTCCGGTTATTTATTCTGCAGTGGAATGTTGTCATAAAGTTCTCAAATAATATTAATTTGCAGCATCATATTTATTTTTAATAGAAATGAGGATCAAGTGGTCCCACAGGTTGTAGAAGCTATTTTAAATTTGCCTGATAACATTCACATTGCTGTGAAGTATACAAGTACTCAGTTGATTGGGGAATTAAGCGAGTGGATTGAAAAACACCCACACATGCTTGGTAAAATTATATTAATTAAGCTCAGTTTGTTCTTACCATCATTTATGAGGCTGAAGGAAGTGTATTTTTGTTTTACAGAGCCTGTGCTGAATTTTTTATTGTCTTGTATGCACCATACAAAATTATCCACTGTGGCTGCCAATGCACTGCAAAACATATGCAGCACATGCCGCGATCAAATGGGGGCACATTTTCAAGGTTTAATACAGATTATCGAAGCAATGGATAATTTCAATATTTCCAATGAGGCTGCAGTAGGACTACTTAAAGGTTGGTGATAATAGCTTTTTTATTTATTTCGAGCTTCTATAATTTTTATTGAATCTTTAAATCCTAAAATAGTCTAAAATTTTAATGACCTTATTAAGTTCTTATGATGTAAGT
This sequence comes from Ommatoiulus sabulosus, assembly GCA_034697705.1. Classification (NCBI taxonomy): domain Eukaryota; kingdom Metazoa; phylum Arthropoda; class Diplopoda; order Julida; family Julidae; genus Ommatoiulus; species Ommatoiulus sabulosus. The sequence goes on along the minus strand of JAQGAO010003054.1, from coordinate 4,474 downwards.
GAAAGTTTTTTAAATGTATTTTTTTTTTAACAAAACAGATGTTTAATAATTTAAATTATTTATACTTATAAATCAATAAACAATCATCTTGGTCAATGATTTTAGAATTTTTCTTTGCTACAGTTGTCTTCAAATTGAATTAACTTCCCATGTTTTTATATGTTGTTTACTGATTTGTTAGTTTTTTCATTTACTGAAAAAAAATTCAAATATTGAAAGTAATTATGAAATTGCTTGACAAATAACCATGCACGGATTTTATTTTGCTTAGAAACTTAACAACATTTTACATCATTTTCCCTATTAATCTTTTTGCAGGTGCTTCTTTAATTTTGGGTAGGATGCCTTCAGATAAAGTAGCAGATGGCTTAGTACAGCTGTGCCTCATTCAACTGAAACCCTTATCACTGGTATTGAAATATTTTCCAATAACTTCATCATATATGATGTAACAGATTATCATCGAGTTAATTTTCCAAATAATTCCTTCATTATTATTAATACAGTCTCTCCAGAATACAGTCACTGTTAAAGATGGAAGCAAACATGATCCCACTGTTTGGCTTGACAGACTTGCAGCAATTTTCAGGTAATAACCTCAGATTGGCTGCGTTTAGTAGCTTTGCATGATTATGAAAACAAATGCAGCACCAATTGTCAAAATTAGTAATCTACACAAAATGAATGAAACATTGTTTCCAAAATATGTGTATGTTAAATAATTATTGATTTCAGTTATTTACCATAGGCATGCAGATTGAATTCAACAAGAATTCGATCTTCATTATTGATATTATGATCTTTTAAACTTTCACTATAGCTTCTTTGTAGATATATGTATAAAATGTATACTGTATGTTATAATGCGTATTATTTTACTATAAATTGTACCTGTAAAATCATTTTTTCTCACACCAGTAGGGAATTTTGAGTACCTTAATTCAGTTTCAGAGCATATAACCTTTTGCCACTTCTAATAAATTATTTCATTTCATCTTCCAGAAATCTAAATCCTATAGTAAGTAATGGCCAAGTGCATCCCTGTCAAGCAATTGTACAAGAGGTAAATTGTCATTCTTGTTAGTTTTAAGTTGGTAACTTAAATCAGTGAACATTTATAGCATAATGCATACTTTCCAGATGTGGCCTTTACTTTCTGATGCTTGCACAAAATACCAGGATGATATTCGTATAATTGAGCGATGTTGTCGTTGCATTCGATTTGCAATCAGGTGTGTGGGGAAGCAAAGTGCCCCACTATTGGAACCTCTCGTTAAACAGGTCATTCAATTTTTTTTTTGCTTCTTTGAATTCATTCGAAGTTTAAATCTCATAAAATAACATTCTGGATGTTATTTACATCGATGGTATAATTGCTGATTACTTCGTATTATAGATGGTGGAATTATATCAAGTCCACCAGCATTCATGCTTCCTTTATCTTGGGAGCATATTAGTAGATGAATATGGAACTGAAGCTGGTTGCGTACAAGGACTTTTAGACATGTTACTTGTGAGTTTTTCTTAGATAGTTTAAAAATGTCCTAGTTGATTTTGATGAAGCTTCAGATACCTCAATCGTTTCTTGTCTAGGCTTTTTGTGGGCCAACATTTAAAATTTTAGAAGAACCTAACGGGTTGCGAAGTCATCCAGATACTATAGATGATTTATTCAGATTATGTACAAGGTAAGTTTGTAGCAATACACGTGTACCCATCATCATACAATTCCTTCTAAAATGTCTTCTAAATTCGGTTTCTATTTAGGTTTATTCAGCGAGCACCTCTATTGTTCCTCCAAAGTGCAGCCCTGAAATCTATCGTGCATTGCGCAATGGTGGCATGCACTATTGATCACAGAGATGCTAATGCATCTGTTACAAAATTCCTATTAGATCTCATAAAATGTGCTAGAATAAAAGATGTAGGTTGATTAATTTTCATCAGAATTATTTATTGATGTCATATGCACTTATTTCTGTGCTATTCTTTTAGGAAGCTGAGGACTTTGAAGTTCGGAGAAATCTAGTTATTTCATTAATGAATGAAAATGGGCAAACCCTTATCACGAACTCAATAAATGCTTGTATCTTCTGCCTACCTTCATATATGGTACCGGATATTGCAGAAGTTATTTACGAACTCATGGTGCTTGACAGACCAGTAAGTATTTACTGTTCGGAATTTCTAAAATCATGACCATGTCGAGAAGATGGATAACGTTGATAAATTGCTTTTTGCTTTCAAAAGTCTGTATGCAGGTGGTTAGAAATAACCTTGAAATCTTTGCCAAATCAAAGTAGTGGAGGCACCGTTACAGCAACCCAAAAACAACTTACAGAGTTTCATAAAGCAGTTACAAGGTAAATTACAATTAACATTAATTTCCCATGTATGGGTGAGAGCAGAGTGAAACTTATTCATGTAGTTTGCTAACGTATTTTGAACCAGTGTCGCGTAGTGGTATTGCAGACTCTTACCACTAGGCGACACTGGTTTTTAAGTTAATGGAATAAGTTTCACTCTGCTCTCACCCTATGACATTAGGTATTCTATTATAAGTAAACAATGAAGGATTTAAAGGATAAAAGATGATAGTTTCTTTTACCTGGAATTTATATTGAATTACAAACAACCAAAAGAATAATAAATGTGAAATATTTTGATTACCTTTTTTAATAAATAGTCATAACTGTATTGTGTTGATAGTCATAAGCTCGTGTAAAGTTGGAGTTTATTTTTCCAAACTCAACAGTCATTACAAGAATTTATTATATCACTTATACTTTTCAAAATATTTGTTTACAGTGCTGAAAACGAAAAAATGGTCAAAGCAGCAATTCACGATTTTATTCGTCTATTTCGGTGACCAACTAAATCCAACCCGTTTTATTGTTGCCTGGCTTCCAACGCAGATCTGTATATTGTGTCATTATAACCATGCAAATACCAAGATGAATGAATTTCAAAATATCCAAAGGTGCCGTACAAACTTTTCTCTTTTAATGATCATGTTCTTTTAGTAAATACAGTATCATCGTTAATTGTATTTACCAATGTTGTAAGTTAGAATTGCGATTTTATTTGATATGAAGATCAGTTGATTTGAGTTTGCCCTCAATTAGATTTTCAAATTATGAAGTATTTCTTCTCTAAATATTACGGTAATAAGTCTTGCCAAAATTATTGGCAGTGTGAATGTGATACATTTGTTTTATATTATCTTACTAAACATCCGAACTTTCAATCACTTTTGTATATTTTGACCGTTTTAATACACTGTGTAAAGCTTCTAATGGCCAGAACTGAGTTAGCATGAAATTATTGGAGGCTTTGTTGGACATGTGCCTGAAATCATAGGGCTATCTTAATGTTGGAATTGACCTTGATTCTTAGTCGTTTTACCTTGATTAAACATGTACAATATCACAATTCGTCTTCTTTGAATCAGATAATTATAGACCACTATACATCGATCAATATTATAAGGACTGCAATCAATGGATCAGTTTATGCAATCAATTTTTAAGAATAAGACTACCATACCAGGGTTGACCAATATTATGTGCTTACAGTTGCAGAAGACCTAAATTGTATGGTCAGGATTGCTTAGATGCGATTCCAAAATCCAATTTCATCAGATAAAAATGAACTAAAATCTGATTCTACTGTGACTCGAGAAAAAATGAATTCGCTCAGAGCACACAAAGGTACTTTCAAGTACATGTATGTTTGTAAACCGTACCTATCCTTGATCCAATTCACGGTATGTCCCATTTTGCCAGTAAATACAGTAATAATCATATTTGTACAAAAAATGTAGTTTCAAGAAAACCTACATTTTTTATAAATAATGTATAACATTCCCCGTTTTTTTACGCTACCGATTCCATTAGGTTGTCTAATATTTCCATACCTCTAATGTTATTTTATAAGTACCCTGCATTGTAATGAACAAAAAGATTTAGATTAATAATATTAAATTATTAAATATATTAAAAATATTAAAAATATTAAAAATTGCAAGTACAACATTTTTTGAATAATTAATATGAATTCGTTTCGTCAACTGGTCTGCAGAAGACCAAACCTGTCCAGTTACTGTATATCCAAAAATTTTGAGTTTGAGGGTTTTAACACTGGTTAGCCTATCCTGGAATGCTTTCATCGGTTTCTTTGATCATTTGGGTTCTTAGAAAAAAGGATAGAATGTTTGAATTTTTTATCTTTAATGTCTGATAATTTGGCGGTAAAATTTATTACGTGGCTACTTTATACAGTAAACCATCAAAATGGCTAAAGAAGGAGGTGTGGATGACTTTACCCAATAAACACGAGAGTGTTGGGCCAATGCAATTTTTGTGTCAGGCTGTTGGGGAATGCGGTCGCAATGTCGACTGACACGAAGTTTGCATTGGCCCAACACTAGTTGGCCGATAGATCATCTAGCGACATCTTCCCAATGTGGCTAGAT
>JAQGAO010003053.1:0-17966 GCA_034697705.1 Ommatoiulus sabulosus | reverse complement strand
CGTCCCTTGTGTTTGGAGAAGCCAAAGCCGTGACGTCTCAGCGGGACCAGTGAGCCTGAAGGAGGACCACCAAGAACAGGCCGTGTGCCTGAGATTTCACGTGTAGCTTCGCTGTGATCGATTGAATAAACCTTTGTTTTCGTTTATGTACGCGACTGTCTCACAGTTGTTGCTTCCTGTTGAATAATGCCTGTTACCATAGACAAACTGATTCCATATTGGCGTAAATTTCAATCTTTTTTGTATGTTTAGAGATGTAAGAATTCTTTTTGGTTCTGACAAAATGCTCATCTTCCTTTCTCACAAGTTAAATACCATACTCGGTCACTGAAAAATCGTGTGGACCAAAAATATTCCACACTTTAGGTCGATAAACAACCTAAAGAATCCATAAAAGTGTGCACTTCGTGATGCTAGAATATTTACCATTCTCATAAAGTTTTTTACCAGCATAATACTGAACAATGTACTTAGAGTGATCATAGTATAGTACCCCTGTTAAATAGTGTAGAATGAAAGGCACGGCACGATTTCCTTCAATTCTGGTAAATGTACACTGTAGTTCATGTACACGAACACTAGCTACCACACTCCCCATTGTCAAATATTTTTAGATACTAAAAAGCAGGAATTTACCCTATCCTGCTGCAAGTAAATGCGCCGTACTGGCGGCTGCTAATTCCTTATAGACAGCAAGGCGTCATTTCCACTTATCGAGTTTTAAATATAGACAAAAGCTGCACATGATGCTTGCAAATAATTGTTACATAGCAGGTTTGTTCATTTAGGAGGTTTTTACTTATCGGGTTTTATATGACATTGAAAACGTATTCAAGAAGTTCGAGGCTTTGAAATGTCTTGCATTTATCATGTTTTTTTAGATATCGGGTTTCTACTTATACTGTATTAATGTTGTCACAGTCCAAAATGAATGCCTCAGTTGCTATTTGCAAACTTTTTATTTAATTTTCCCAATAAATTTTTGCACAATTTCAACAACTTCATTACTCAACTCACCGCTACATTTTAAACAAAGACAACTTGTATAGTTGCTTTACAGACTTGATGCAGAGTTTCACATTGCTAGTAAAATTGTGACAGTAACATAAATTGATCGGATAATAATTTAAAAGGAATAATGCTATCTCTATACCATTTAGATTCGTATACACAAGGAAACAAACGCAAACAGTTGCAATGCCTGTAGAAGCAAATAAATAGATATTCGTTTAACGATTTAAACAAACATTCGTGACACGATGTATCTTTCAAGATGCTCTTGACTCCTTACGATTTGCTTCAGTTAGCCTAGCATATATATATAGACCAACTGGTGATCGTCGAATATGAATAACTGGCAAAATCAACATTCATTAAAATGAGCTAAAAGAAAAGCAAAAGAATATGTGATTGTTTCTACTAGTTTTATAAGGACTTCCAAAATGGAGAATTAAATTTACTGGATGTATTCTTACAGAAGGCAATGTCAGGTCGTATAATGCAGTAATTCCGGCAAGAGTCAATGTGCATGGAAATAATTGGTACGTGGTGATATAACCAAGTTGGTTCAGACGTTTCTGCAATAAAATATGATAAGTAGAATGTGTTAAGGTAAAGCGATCATCAGTAGGCCTAACCTATAGCTGCATGGTTATGAGTTTTGTATATTCGGACAATTAGAAAATATCAAATAGTTTTGCAGAAATAAATCCTTTAGATTATTTATAGGTAAACTATTATTAAATTAGATTTACTCGGACAAGAACAGAAATATTTTCACCGAAAAACTCCCTCGATAAGAGAGAGACGGAAACAGCATCGAGGGACTAGCCTTGCTAACTGGCTTGGAGGAAACTTTTGATATTATATGGAGAGAGAAAGGGAAAGGGGGTCTCAGCCCCTTCTGCTATGGTTCACGGAAAACTCTTCGCTAGCAATTCTTCGCCAGCAATTCTTCGCCAGCAATTCTTCGCCAGTAATTCTTCGCCATCCTCAATTCTTCGCTGTCCGCAATTCTTCGCTGGTGCCCTAACCTAACCTAACATGCCCTAACCTAACCTTAATTCATCTTTAATTATATTATTATCAATGTTTTTTCACCTAAACGGGGGCTCCGCCCCTAAACCCCCGGCGAAGGGAAGCCTCGCCCCCCTCGGACCCCCGCTGGCATAACCTAACTAACCTAGGCGACGAATTGACCCTGGCGAAGAATTGCTGGCCAAGAATTTTCCACGGCGAAGAGTTGCTGGCGAAGAATTGCCAGCAAAGAATTTTCCGGATACGGAAACTTTATGCTACTACTTTTTGTCAGTTGTTTCTGGAAACATGTAAACTTGTGTACATAATTTCGGTAACAATTTATCTAAAAAATTCGTGAAACAATTTATGGACGTAACTGTACATGTCTCCATATTCTAAATACACATGTAAGAAAATATGGAAATCTTGGACCATATACAAATGAAACCAAAAGTAAACAATTGTAGAGTTATTGCGTGCTAAATTTTGCATTATTTACCTAAAAGATAATTTGCAAATGTGGAAAACATTCTGCTACGCGTAAATTATTATGTGTTCAAACTTTAAATAAATGATAATCTTGGAAATCAGATCCTATATACATGTACAGTGTACAGTAGATCGATGAGATTGAAGGTACATGGTTCATGCATGCTTACCTGCGGCCTCCTCGCTCGCACGTATTCCAGTCGTACCACATCCATGCACCATAAAGTATTGCCAAGTAATAATACTTCGTAAAAAACAAGTAGATAAAAAGGCCAAATCCGAATGGCCCAAACCCGAAAAACTTAAAAACGTCAAATGAAACCACAAGTGCTTGCACCAAATGTTCTGAAGACAGATTCGACAGACCGATTCCAAGGCCCAAGAACTTCGCCATGCTCACAGCTTTAATATAATACCTAGAGTGAAAGCTGCAATTATGAATCAAGGACGATGGCGATGGCGAGATTTTAAGAAAAAAATAAAACAAACAAAACAGGTTTCACGTGACTATACATTGTAGGAAATAGAGCAGTCCACGCTGACACAGTTTAAAAAGACAATTTATTCTCGAAGCTTACTGCGTCACTGCGTGGTATATACATGTACCGTCTTCGTCCTAAAAATTTCAAGTGTACCTGTTATACTCGCTGTCCTTAAAACGTGACGTATAGAATTACGTTTTATTTGAACTCTATTTTTATTAACATGAATTTTATGTCTTAGTTGCATTGACATAGAAATAAAGGAAAGTAACGCTCAATGTCCCATTTAGTTGAAGTGTCAATTTAAAATTCAGATTTTTGTCAGTATGACTCAACATCAATTTGTGTGCATATGAGGCTTTAATTAAGATATTATACTAAAAACAAGCGAGCTATTAAAAAGTTTTTACAAGGCGGTTCAATCTCAAAATATTTTCTAGCTACAGTTTAGAACTACGAAATGTTGGATTGGAGAATAAGTTACCTTTATGCATGGCAAGTTTTATAGATATTCATTTTTGGTTACCGAAGGTCCCTAACCAACAAAAGCATGGTGTGCATTGGTTTGTTCTCTGAGCTTTAAATAGCGTTTGTTTGCCAGGCACGAAACCAAAGCTTAGTAAAAACGCTACGGCGCTCCCCGTTTTTGGCGCAAACATTTAAACATTGTTTATCTTTTTTGCTCATTTGTTTCCTTTTACCTTATTGCTCCACTGTTTTTATTTCTCACAAAACAACGGTTAAAAACATCAATCTTGTAGTCATCCTGATACATTGTTGTTAGTTGTTGATTTTACGAGGGGTATTCATTAATTTTCCGCAATAATTAAAAAAAACCGGCTGTATGGATTTTAATGAAATTTGTTAAAGAAATACATGTAAACGACATCTATTACTCAAAAAATTTCGTTTTTGGGAAATAAATTTTCCCCATGGTTCTGGCAGCAAGCTGGAGTTTAAGCAAAAGCATTCAAATGTTTGACAGAAACTACTGGACGCGTCCACTTCTCTGAGCATCTTTCACAGCTGACTGTCTATTTCTAAGATTTTCAATCCACTCATAGACCCAAAGTTTGGAAATTACTTGGACCTTAAACATTTCACACATTTCTGCTTCTGAAATGCCTTCAAAAGTTAAAAAACAAACAACATACCGCTGCTGAGCCACTATCTCCTCGGAGTCCATCTTAGCTTGCGAATTTTAAGCACGTATAATTTTGGAAACATCTTTTAATGTTGAAATATGTTCAGGAATGATGGTAGAATTTTTCCAATAAATTTAATTAAAATCCAAACAGCCGTTTTTTTTAAAAAAAAATGATTGGTGATATTTAATGAACACCCCTCGTATTGTCAGCAATGCATATTTCTAACACAAATAATAAATGACTTAAAAACTATAAAGTTCATCATGAAAAATATCTACTGTATATATCCAATTTAAAGAGACGCCATGCTTATCTGGAAATAAAAATAATATAAGAACGCTAATGTATTCGACGTCACCAGTGAAAACCTTTAAGATTTTTTTTTTTAAAAAAAAGCCGCCATTTATATCGTCATATGCCAACAAGACATGGGTAGCGCTGCTATAGCACAAGAGGCGAAAAAGTTGAACAAGTTTCAGATTCTTAATGCTAGTTCATGTATAAATAAATATAATTAGATCTTTAAATCGATGTTCTTTTGGTTATTTTTTACGATGTGTAAAAATATGCGTGAAATGTTTTAATGAAACTGCTTAATTTATAATTTATTCTTTAATTAATAATCCAACAATTAGAAAATCGGAGAAAGAAGTCAGGCATCAAACTTAACTTCTGATGAACAGTTTCAATGTCATCATCTGAAAATCCTATGCATGGTATGTATGCCAATTCACACGTCCTTTTTGCTTGACATCATTTTATTTATTGCATATACATTTTTAATCTGCATAAAAACTCTAATAAGGGTTTATAGTTTTTATGGCACGTACGTTGGTATCAAACTTTCTCACTGAAAACGAAATACACTATGTTGTGAAGACGTTGGTATCTTATTTTACAACTAGAACTTGATCTTTGAACGAATCCCCCAGTCTGACTTTATGTTCATCAAATAACTTACGTAAGCCTTCGATATACAATGCGTGGTATTTATCGATGATGTCCTGGCTTGGATCATTCATCTTTTCAACAGTAATTGGTTTGCCAACTACATACAGTGTATACAAGAAAAACATTTTACCAAAAATCCATTAATGCACTGACACATATTTTGCCAAAACACCACTGTTAACAAGCTAGCATGCCAATTTCCAAAATTATTTGCAGTGATTCTATATTTAAAAGAAAAACGTCTGTTAAGATGAAATTGTTAAAGGTATTCTGTAGAATGAAATTTTTGTGAGAAGTTTTCTAATCGCCATTATTTAATGATTACGTTATACATGTATAAAGTTTTGTACAATTCGTAGTGTGTCAGTGGTTGATTAAAATAACGCTAAAAGGGCGTCCTCTATTCAAATTTGTTTTAGTAATATACGTTTGAAATTTCTAATTTTCAAATTTCCTACGCATAACATTCAACAGACATGTCTAGTGATCTCCTCTCGTTTCCTACACAGTTATTTTTTAAAATTCCATAGATAATAGATACTAGGACTTAATGGTGAACTTACCGATTGTATGCATAGGTCGTCTGTGTGGCAGCAGTCCCAACTTTGACTGGAAAATGCCACGTCCGTTAATTAAGAATAAAGGAAAACCAAAAATATCCTTAAACTTCGTTTGGATTTTACGAATTAATGACCCCTCAGGATTGGATATTGAATGATATACGTCTGTTTCACCAAACGTGTACACAGGGACAAGATCAGCTCTATAAAACGATTACAACCAGTGTTAACATAATTAGGTAGGGAATTATCTTTGGCCATAGTCAATATGACAATAAAAATAGAACAAGAAAGAATTTGGAGAATTTTAAATCTTTTTAAAAGAATGGAGAAAGACTATGCCCTTTTAGTTAATAACAAGTACCTAAACCGTAAAATGAATCCCAATAAAAATTATTTCAATTTAACCTTAATTTTTTTCTTTCCTTTACATGATCCGAAGTGAAGGAATCATTTTTGCTTATGAATTTCAGTTATACATTTTTCAAAATTCAATTTGCAGAACACCAATCTTCCTTTTTCCACATAGTTTTCGATGCTTAAGAGGTGCTCGATAGAAAATGTTGTTTTTATTAATGATTGGTTAGAAACTACATTGATTTATTTTCTTGATTTACTTCATATTTATTTGACTTTTTGGTACGCTTAAATGGGATAATTTATGTACTTGAGCAATTATTAAAGTACTTACCCATTTTCTATTGCCAACCTAACAAAACCTTTTCTTTTCTTCAAAACTAAAACTGCTTTATGAGGATGAGATTCGTAAACTTCAGCTGAACCACCAGGAACGAGTACAAGTCCATTTCCAAATCCTTGTTTTGTAAGTAGATACGTAATACTCTTCTTAGTTGCAGCGCATGCACCTAAAAATAGTCGAATAATGATTAAATCGTTATTCAAAAATTTATGATTTTGCATAACAATCATTAAAAAAGAGAAGCATCTTCTTGGTCTTGATCGTTAATATTATAATATTGCACCAAATAATATAGTTATTTGCTTTTATTAAAAAATAACATTTTCAAAAAGCCATACATTCCAGTTACCAAACCAAATATTACAATGCCCAATGCTTACCTAAAGCTAGAAGGATATCTCTCGCAAATGGCCACATAAAATGCATCTTCAAAGTCAGCCCAGTTATCGTAATTCCAGGATAAAGTTTAAAAAAATTGCTTCCATGGTTGCCAAAGTTACCATTGGCTCCAAATACACAAACTCCATGCGGATGACAAACAAGTATATAATTGCGCCGCGGATCCAAATCAGCAGTCTTCGTAAGATCCAAAGGGAAATACTCACGGAGTTTCCCCCAAAAACGTCCACTCTTCATCCAGTTCACTCTTTACATGGTAAAATATGATATTGGAACGGACATTTTGAAAGCAGTACTTGCAAAATGGAAATCTACTGTGTTTACTTAATTCGTTGAATAAGGCTTCAGAGTTAAAACTGACCAAAACTTCACTCAATTTTTGCAATACTATCATAACTATACAACGTTTTACAGTATATTAATAAAATTATCTACCATAACAAACATATATTTCTCATACAAAGTATTTCTTATATTGCAAATGAAGTTTGCAATTTCTTACCAATGCTTTAACTAATTATTGCATTTATACAGAGAATAACGTGTATTAAGAAAGTGTCCAATACCTGCGTCCTCCTTTCTCACATGTGTCCTTATCATACCACAACCACGCACCATAGAGCAATGCCAAATAATAATATTTGGAGAAGAATAGGCAAATAAACAGAAGAAGTCCCAGCGGTCCAAAGAAGAAGAACGAGATGACCATAAACGAAACAACAAATATTTGTGCAAAATGCTGAAAAATCAAACTCAATGAAGAAAGCTTAATTTGAGAGAAAGTCGTCATTATCAATAATTAGTTATCGCAGAGAGATGCATCATAATAACAGGGAAAAGAAAGCAACAAGCCTGAAACCACGTGAGCAAAAGCAACTTATTAATTGGTTTGAGAAATTATTACAGAGTCATCGTTATTGTCAAACCAATTAGTGGATTTGTTTGGCACATGACACTTAAAACATAAATCAAATCATACAACTGCATAACTGCCAGACCTTTTGATGAAACTCTCCTTTGACTAATATAATTCAAACACGAAAGGTTAAGTATTTATTCAGAAAATACAAGTTTTCTGGTACAAGGCTTTTTGCAGCCCCTAGCAAACTAGATTGAATCATATTCTAATAAGGCTATTATATTCTGTCAAAAAATGAAAAGTCATGATTTTTAATTTCATTGATTTCCTTCTTGTTCGAATACATTATTTTATATTAAGTAAAGACGTTAGGACTTAGCCTAAACTTAGCTAAAAACAGGAAGCTTGAATATGTACATGTAAGCTTGTAATGGATGCATTTTATGGTAAAATTTTTATCGAAACATTAAATCAAGTCATGCAGAAGTAAGAATTATGGAGATTGGTGAAGGAATCGAGTACAATTTATTCTCACGACATGTTTATGTTATAAAGGGACATACAGAATTATGAAACATTTCCGTATTATACAAAGACAATCCTGAAAAATATATGAGGCATAATGATTTGATGAAGGAGCAGAAAAATATGGAAAATCTTTAAAACCTTAAGTTTTTTAACATTATTATATTTAGTTTGAAAACAGGAAAATTGATGCTGGAAATGATGGTTGAAATTACTCCTGTAGAAAGAACTATTGAAAAATCTCACTGTGAATGGAAATCATTTGATGTTTTCCTCTAAAACTTCATACTTTCATTCAATCTACCCATAAATGAAATTGCATCATTTACGGTGAATAAGTTACTGAAAAACAAGACAATCTTGAATAAATAATTGTTGATACATGTAGTTGTGTTATTGAAATGATCACACATGACCAGTGTTCTTGATCTCATCACAAATAAGCACCAAAGCAGTTAAGTGGAAATACTTGCGCAGCAACTATGAAAAAAATAGAAAGCAAGAAAATTAATGTCTCAAAATCGATCACCTATGAAAATGTGATGCGCGGTTTAAACAATGAAATAATTAATTGATTAAATAACAAATGCTAACCTTCTTATACAAACCAGTAATAAAGTGCAATAATTCGTGATCATAATCACGAATCGTCCATACTTAGAAATAGTTGGTAACCAGGTCGATCTTTGATTAACTGAAGCATGGCAGCGCCACTTTTTAAGCTGTAAATGAAGAAATTGTTGAACAATTAAATATTAAAAATAAACTATTGACACAATTTCCATGCATGCAAGGTAACTTTCGCATTTTTTACCACAAAAATCATGCAAAGGCTACATGACTGTCTGCAGGTGGCTAATAAGCAGGGGCGATTACTGTACACAAAGCAATTTAGGATAAAAATATCAAAACAAAATTCATGCAAACAACTTGAGTATGCCATATCTTTTCAATTATATATCAAAAAGCAGTTTTATGAAAAGGACTAATTTACGTTTTTCAATGACACCATTTCGAAAATGTACTGAGAAAATTGTTGGTGAACCTTGGTTGAATTTTTGATCACACGCATCCCATATTGTGCCCTGCTCGTTGGCGTCTGCACGTGGGAAAAATTTCATCCAGTTGAAGATGGCGCCATATTAACTTACTCTGACAAGAGATCAACTGTCCAAGCATGTGATGTGGAGTTGAACGGAATCAACAACAGGAAGCAGCACGAGTCCACGTTGCCAGCAACGATATCGATCCTGTTTTTGGAAATAAAAAGAAGCCCAAACCAGGCATTTCATAAAATCCCTAGCGGAAATCTGAAGTAAGAGAGGCCACAAATAAGCTTCTGAAAAGGCATTTATTTTTTATTATTAATAGATGAACGACAATGAAAAGAAATATTAAGAAACAGAGAAGAGTGATAGTTATATAGGTATTATTCAATGCCCACGTGGTGGACATTGCAATGTGTATGCATATACCTTATATATAATATTATATATACACGAATTATGTACATACAAATGTAGGCATCTTCAACCGGAAGCTAACTCAAGATTGGGTAAAATAATTACACATAGGCTTCAAAAGGAAACGTTGGGAGGATTCAAACAAGAGATATCCGTCTAACACGTAACAAGCCTGAAAAATAAAATGTTCCTCGGTTTAAAAAACAACTTTGGTGACGAGTGGTCATTTAGCAAATTTTGGATGAAAATACGCTTTCAAGGGTTTTTTAGATTTGATCTCCAGGTAAAATTGTTAAATGAATGACATGTATTTCGCAGTAAACTTCAAGTCACTAACATTTTAGGGTCATGGCCTGAAATGACGTCATTGAAAGTAAATTGTCAAGAAATGTTCGATGCCAAAATGAATCAAGATTATAAAGCAAATTCTTTATAAATATAAAACTGGTGGAGTTTTATTGCAGTTTTACTGGAGTAAAAATTCTTCAATTAATTTGTGTTAAAATGAGTCAAATTTCTACAGTAATTTAGAATGGTAGCAATACAGGTTCAATTAAGAAAAGCATTGGTTGGGCAAAAATAATGGAAGAAATCCTTGAGTAATTATTTTTATTCATCATTTGAGCCGCAGCAGGAATGTATCAAAGCAAATATTGTTTGTTTTCCTTTAAGATTTCGATGCCAATGCGACTGACAAAGTTAAGTTTAATACCACCGGGTTCAGTGACGTCATTTCCAAAAGTATGCCATAGATTTCGCGTGAATAATTGAACAAAAAGTCGTTTTCACGAGCATGCTATCAGAAATAACGACAACTTTGGATAAATTGATTTTACCGATGCACCAATTTTGCGGATATTGACAAACAGAGCACATGCATGAATAACTTAAAATAAATGAGAAAACATATTCGCCCCAGGTTTGGAACTCTATCAAGTCCTTTTGCTCTGCTTTGGATTTTACATTATTAAATATGTGATGAACTTGCTCGCAAATAAAAGTCCGGATGGCATTGTTGGTGAAGATTTTGTATGCCATTCATGTGAGTTTTTATACTAAAAGATTTCATTTCATTTGAAAATAGAAAATTGGTGAGATGTGACACTAAAAAACCACTTCACAATCGAGAAATGAGCAAGGGGTGCTAACAGTAAATGAGACAAATGTGTGAGTCGATACAAGTACGTGTAAAAATCATTTCAGACCTTCGATTTGTGATTACGATTAAAAGTTGAGAGAAAAATAATCAAATCCAAGCTCGGACAAAGAAAACGTATTGCAAATATACAGGTATTACATATTATTATTTACATATGATATCGTTTGCAATAAACTAGGCCTGTTCATTTCCAGGTGTTGTACAGGGTGCTTCAAAAGTCGAAATTCCCTAGCTGCAAATTTTCATTACCAACATACGTTGTGTGGGGCAACGCCACTTTTGAGGCATCCAGTACAGTGAGCACGCTGTGTGGCAATGGGGTAGTACGATATATCTTGTTCAAGCAGTTTCTGAATAATACGAATGTATTTTATCCTGCACGTTAAGTGCGGTGAGATGGCACACCCATTATGGCTTCTCATTACACAATACTGATGGTGGCGCTGAGAGCATCTAAGTGCCCCAAGTGCTAATTCCTGTATCATCGAATCAAAATACATTTTCTTTAAATAAAGGTAAAATTACGAAGCCTCGGGTGCTGTCAACCCCACCATAGGAAACTCGTAGATGTGAAGCCAAGACGGTTTTATTTTCATACGAAAACGCTTAAATCTGTTCCAAATCTGGCTTTGTGCCTTTGCGATCTATTGAAATTATGTTCTTTGCTCTCTACCGTAATTTCCCCATCAATGTAGGCTACTTAATTTAATAAATAAGTTTCCAGAGCAAAAGTAATGGCCTCCCATAAGTAGTTTGCGCAAACGTTCGCTGTTTACTGTATTGCCATCTGCGGCTCCGAAGACGAAGCATATATCGCGATCAATATTTTCTTTAGTTTTTGCAATAAATTGTAGAAGGCACGACAAGTTTAATGGCCATCTTTTTTACCCCCGCAAACACAAATTCATATCAGCAAACTTATTGAATATCGATATGATAGAAGTACAATGGCGAGTTGTAGACACGCTCTGTATGTAAACACTGAAATGTTTAGCATTGGCTTTATTTTTGAAAAAAAAAAAAATACGTCAAATCTTGGAGTTGTCCATAGACAACTACGGGAATAACAAAGTTTTTATTCATTAATTCTGCACCAGAACCATATCCAATGCTTGAATTCATGTTTAAATTTCAAAATCAATTTTCTCGTTCCACTCAAAATGGCCACTCAGCATAGGCGGGGATTTCGTCGACGCCATCTAGCGGAAATACATGGCAACATGGTTTATAGCTCAAATAATGTTTTAAATGTCAAATAAATGATCATTACGAATAGAACTGAGAAACATCAAATAAAACTACAAGATTTGTTGTGAGTTATGGTTGGAGCAAGGGCAACCCTCAAATATTTACGGCAAATGATGGTTTCATTGCAAATTGATTGTGGCATACATACACATACAGTTCATGTAACCCGCATTGGTTTGGAATTCTTATTTGAGCGCGTTTCACATTAACTTACGATGTTGCAATTAAGGACAAGGATTTGCCAAAATGAGAATGAAGGAACACACTTTAGTACAACAAAATAAAAAACCGATGTAAGACGTGACGTATAATCACCACTTTAGAAATATTTGGAATTTCAGTACAAATTATTACTATTTCACGAGTATAAAAATTTAAAGCATTTTCTTAAATTTGAGTCAAAACTTTGATAAAATGTGCTTCAGGATATTCCTTTTTTGACATTTTAACATTTGCTCGAAAAAAAACGTGAGTTAATGCTATGCTCAGTTGTATTCCCATGGTGGCAAGATACAAGAGTTATTTGAACTTCTGAAGTATGATACAATGAACAAAGCGACCTTAAAATCAATATCAACAATGAGTAGTTTGCCTCAAATTAATTTGAACACGAGCAAAACTTTTTGTAAAATTATTTCATAGGATTTTCGTTTATTTTTCACTAGAAAATATTGAAAAAAAAATCAAAATCCAAAGATTAAGCCCAAACTCATGCGGAAAATTGCGAAATGTTATCAAAATAACAAAGCCCAAAACATTAATATATGTGGGAGATAATTGAAATTTTATTTAGCGCATATAATCTTCCGTTAAAACAGTCGTCTTTGAAAAATTCTCCTATTGAAGGTATTGACTTTAGGGTCGGATTAAATGTAAGTCCAATCAATAAACGAGCTTGAAATGGTAACAGATTGAGAGGGGAGGTGGCCAATAGAGTTAATAAAAATCCTGGAAATTACCATAGATAATAAGGATCACAACCACTTTGAGGAAACCGTACGCGTGGCGAATATTGCTATAAAACGTATATTTTAATGATGGGCAATAATGATTAATAACGAAGATAAGAATCGCAAGTATTAATAAAGCATTCGCCAATTTCTCACGACTTATCAACCCTCCGAGAGGCAGCTGCGATCAAACTGTGGGTATACTTAATCACGGTGCGCCATTATTAATCGAGGAATTAGCATGCAGCTGCTTGAACTTTTCATTTAAAAAACGGTAAAACACGGGCTAAAATATGGCGAAGCATGAATCCGCGAAATAAATTATGGTTACATTTAAAAATTTAATTAGAAAGCGCCTCCTAACGCATACTTCTTCAATCCGGCATTCCTTATTGGTTTCGTCTCTATCACAGTGACATATGGCTGAAATTTTATTAAAAATTCTTCGCCATATAAAAGATTAATATTTTTCCCTTCACACAAACTTTACAGTGCATACACCTACATGTAAGTTTTCTTTATTGAGGAAACCTCGTTGTTTCGAGGCTTCAGAAGCTACGACGCTCCCACCTCCAATTTTTTAGAGAAGCACAACTGGATGGGAGCAAAAAATTGGAGAATAATGAAAAAGAAAAAAAAAAGGAGTGAGAGTAGACTACGTTTACAAAAATCCTCTGTACCCCTTTTGTATACGAAACGATTTTAAATAATACGAGTTTCCCCAGATACAGGGTGCCACAAAAACGCCCCAGCGAAACGTTGGGGTTATCAGAAACAGCAAGGGACATATTCGAAAAGCCGAGTTTACAATTAAAAACGTGCACGGAATAGCGATTAATTTACATTGGGTGCAGTGAATCTCGCTAATCAGGAAACATGATTTGGCTTCCATTGGCCAGACTAGATGAGTAAAAAAAGGAAACGATAAAAACAAAGTGAGGCTGGCCTGCTTTTTTTTTTCAAAATGGCGGCCATACCAACAAACACTCGGGTCAGGAATGAAGGATTCAAGGTAAATATCGATTAATCGGAGAAACGAACTGGCGGTGGGAGATTTCGGCAGACGCATGCCGGAAATGACGAAGATCCAACTTATTGAATTCGTCAAAGAATGGAGGCCCGCTCCACTCTCGAATTGATTTAAGGGACTGACCGCACACTTGTTATTCAGCCGGATTTTGGGAATGATTTATATTCGTAGCATGCTCGTTCACCAATCCAAAGCTGTTTTCTCCTATGTTTTCTATGTCACGAGTTTCTGCGTGTAGATTTAACCAACGTTGGCTGCAATTATTGACCATTTGAAACGGGAGAACTACTTTTAATTATGCTGTGTGTTTATTCGAACATCCTTTTAAGATCTGAGAAGTTGAATGATTGAAAGATTACCTAATTTAGAAACACGGTGTCATATTTGGCACATCGCAATAATTTACTAATAAATGAGTTCCATCTTTGATGCATGGTACTGGTCTTATCATATAACAAAAAACGGCTATTGATCCGAACATTTCTAAAGTGATCCATTCCTAAATCACAACGCCATCTTTGATGCATTATATGCAGCCTCGACATAAAAACTGATAAATACAGTATGACAAGGAATGACAATAATTAATAAAATTAATCCAGCAGTACATGTAGTTCACTTTAACCTGCTTGGAATCACAATTCGAAGAATGTATGTACGAGATATACATTTCAACAAAAAATTAACAGTAGAATATGGCAAAGACATCCCAATAAAATCAGTTGCATAACATGCAACATAGATAACGCTTGATATTACGCCGAGTTTTAGTTCATCGTTACCTTTTCTAAAAAATATTCTGAAAGAGTTTGGTCGTCATAATTTTGATCGTAGCATGAATACCTTTACGATGTGATGGAATCGACTAGTATTCTGGACATTCATGCAACATGTCACTCAGGTGACATCATGCAATAACGGTTATAAGAAATTGCATGGAGTACGTCGTCCACCAGAACAAAAATATGAGTCTGATGTGAACAACTAATATTATTCACAGTAACGCGTAAATCACTCGGATTGATTAGGTCTGATTTTCTTGGGGATTAGAGGTTCATTACCTACACTCGTAGTCTAACTTGTTCATTTCTCCGAATACGCATTGACCAATAGTATTCCCCATGAAGGAAGCGTGGAGCGACCAACATGGAAAGCATGCCGCAAAACTGGACAACCATCATCGCTACTTCAACCAATATGGTTTTCATAGAAATTCGAAACCAAGTAAACAACATTAAATTGGTGAATGAGCTTCTACTTAACATGCCCGAGCAATTTCTTTCCATGCCAAACATTTGTAGGAAAGCAAGTTCTGTAGTCATACGTAGTGTATTGGGTAACACCATGACAACAAGCCAACGATGGTGCCTTCGTGTTTTTTACGCAAACAATAAGGGCACTCAGACAGGCGTTAAATTGTGCTCGAATTAAGTACAATTGAGCGATTATAATAAATATGCGACATTTATTTTGAAGAGCCAAGCCACGTGACCGAATCCTGAATATTCATTGGTGTAACGAATTGCCAAGGTTCATTCCGAGGACCGCCGTAGAGGTCAATGTTTGCTCCGTCGTTGGATTTTTCGATTCGAAAAATCGGAATGAACCTTGGAAATTTGTCATACCAATGAATATTCAGGATTTGGTCACGTTACTTGGCTCTTCAAAATAAATGTCACATATTTGTCATAATCTCTAAATTGTACCCAACTCGAGCACAATTTAACGCCTCCCTGAAGTACCCTTATTATATGTTTGACTAAGCAAATTTGATTCCCTGCATGTAACCGTGACTACGCCAAGCGGGCTTCTCAAAAGAGCCTGTTTTTTTCAAATGTATCGTCTTCTAACCGTAAGTTTACAATAGGGGATACATCACTCCGACAACAGTTTTACAAATCATATGATGGTATAGTTACGAAGTCACGTGTGGCAAAATCGACACGCTAATGGGTATCAAAATTCTTTCAACGTTATCACTGCATTTCATACCAATTTATGCATTCATTTTGCATATGTGACTTCACGACTGCCAAAGTACGATTCGTAAAGTTTCTGTCTGAGCATCCCATACGTTTCTAGCAATCGCGCGCACTGTTAGACATGACAATTTTCCAGACTGAAAAGAGAATACATTCTTGCAATCGTGCGTTTCATCTCCTGAACGTCCACTTGGCGCCGCCCGGCACTTACAATTCCACCATGGCGAGCTCAGGCTGCTCTTCGGACCGCGAGAACACCCCGGGGTATCTCTGCCCTTCACTTTGCATAAAGTCGTATCGCATTGCGCATGCCTCGATCGCCCGGTCATCCCACCAGGAGGCTTCCGGTCACCCCCTCGAAACGCCACTCGAGAATGCGACAGCGCGTTCACAGTTCGGTGACGGGCGTCATCTTGAGCGACTGCTGCGCCGCCTGCAGGATGTTGTTCTCCTCCTCGTCGTTGGTCTTCTCATAGTGCAGGTCCTTGCGACGCAGCGCCCCGTCCGTCCACTTGTCCTTCAGCACGCTGGTCACCCGCTTGCGGAACTTGTAGGCCAGCAGCACGAGGGTGAGCAGGCAGATGACCACGGCGGCGCCCACGATGCCGAACAGCGCCTGCTGGCGGGCGTTGGGGAAGTAGCAGCCCAGGTCACCGGCGCCCAGCTCCGCCAGGAGGCGCGTCGACGGCGATTTACAGCGGATGGCCGAGGCGGCCAACGGCGACGCCGCCTCGGAGCTCGCCTCCAGGGTCAGGTTCTTGGCAACGAGCAGTGTCCGCAGCCAGAGCAGGCTGCAGTTGCACTCCAACGGATTGTCGCGGAGGTCCAACGTGTCCAGTTCGTCCCAGGCCAGAAGTTCCTGGCCGAACGACTGGAAGTCGTCCCCGCGCAGAGACAAGTGTCTGAGCGCCGACAGGCCCCCGAAGGCCCCGGGCTCGATGACCGCGAAGCGCAGGTTGTGGTTCATGACCACCTTGCGCAGGCCGGCGTTGGGCGTGAAGGCCGCCGAGCGCAGCGCCACCAGGCGGGAGGCGCCGTTGATCTCGACGGCCTGCAGCCGCGGCAGGCCGGCGAAGGCGTTGGCCCTCACCTCGTCGAAGTGGTTCTGGCCCAGGTACAGATCCTCCAGGCGCTGCAGAGGTTCCCAGGCGTGCGTGGGAACCGTGGTCAAGAGGTTGTCACGCATGCGCAGTTTGCGTAGTTGCTGCAAACCCCCGAAGGCCTCCGGCGCCAGGTCCTTGACGCTGCAGGCGTCCAGCACCAGGTCACGCAGCGCCCCCAGCGGCCGGAAGGCGTCCGAAGTCACGGTCATGAACGGGTTGGAGCCCAGGTTGAGATGGTCGAGCGCCCTCAGCGGGGGCCACGCGGCGGAGGGCACGCGCTTCAGCTGGTTGTCGCGCAGGCGCAGTGTCCGCAACCGGAACAGACCCTCGAACGCCGCTGGCGCCACCTGCGCGATGCGGTTGGCGGACAAGTCCAGCTCCTGCAGGTTCTTCAGGTGGACGAAGGCTCGGTCGGGCAACGTCTCCAGGCTGTTCTCGTCCAAGTACAGGTAGGTCAAGTTGCGCAGGCCGGCGAACGTGTTCTTCTCGATGTCCGAGATCTGGTTGCGGCTGAGCTTGAGCACCTAACGAGCCGGAAGGAAGATCAGTTGCGTTTCACCACAAACTGCTGACCAAGGGCGAGACGAATGCCCGCTCAGCTTCAAAAAACATAACTTAAGACGAGTTTTCCGTCTTTTCCTTGACCACGATAACTGGACCTTCTATTTCACCGTGAATCAACGAGAAACGTCTTTTATACACAGATTGAATCAAACGAACTGCGCATTCTGCTTTAGGGAATTAGTTGCCTCAGCTCGGTCTCATATCGTGGACAATGGAAAAGACGAAAGATCATCTCGTTGAAAGATAATTTCAACTGGCAATACAGGGTGTTTTTGAACTCATGGTACAAACTCAAACTGGTGTTAGAGTGAACTAAGGTAAACATTTTTCACCAT
>JAQGAO010003052.1:0-17974 GCA_034697705.1 Ommatoiulus sabulosus | reverse complement strand
TATGAACTCGTACAATTTTCAACATTTTCCGAGGAAATTTTTTTCAAATGTGCCACCTTTTCAGAATGAAAATTTGCAAAAGAAATTTAAATGTTTTAACCCGTTTTTTTTTTCCCCGTTTTTTAAGGAAAATTTTACGTGAATTATCACATTTTTTTTGGACAAATTTTTCGAGCTCTTACTACGTACAAATTTTCAAAATGTTGCGCTCATTCCAAATGCAAATTTGTAAAACGTTTAATTCTTCTTCAAATATTAAGTTTTACGATTTTAAACCTTTTCCGAGGACCAATTTGCAAAATTTTGAAAATTGTTAAGTGCGAATATTTTGAAATATTAAAGAAATTCGAAAGCCCTAATTAGACAATTTTGCCAATGTTTTCAAATAAAAATAAAGAAGGCAAGCAGCCCGGAACCAACATTGCACCACCACAAATAATTCCTCTCAGAGGGCCTACTAGTATTAAATCACTTCACAAGAATATCAAGCGATTGAACTTGGATCTCAAGGCGCTAATTCAAACGCTGCTTGTTTAGTTCGTTTTTCTTCTTCAGTAGGTATAGAACTATAGAGATCAAGAAAAATATACTCAAATGATTTAAAAAATGGTCATTGTGAACGTTTGACAATACCTATTAGCTATTAGCCTATTACCGAGCAAGGTGGCTGAGTGGTTACCATTCTCGCCTCGCATTCGGTAGACCCAGGTTCGCTTCCCGGGTCGGCTATCCTCGATTGTGGTTTTTCATGCCATGGTCTCCCATGTGCCGGCGATGTAATCGGTGGGAAAATCAATGGCCGGTGATGTAGTCGGTGGAAAAATCAATGGCCGGTGGTGTAGTCGGTGGAAAAATCAATGGCCGGTGGTGTAGTCGGTGGAAAAATCAATGACCGGCGATGGAATCGATGGAAAAATCAATGGCCAGTGCTGTAATCGATGGGAAAATCAGTTTTACGAATTTGTCTAAATGGTTTATGCCAATTTTGAATAAATTTTTTAAAAATATTTGTCTCGATCGGTCATTTTGTTGAAAATACCAATTTTGTTTCATGTGCAAGCTTAATGTGTATTTGCGCATGAATCCTCCGAATTTACATAATTTTAAATTCATATCTTTTTGGAGATAAGCGTGACCTTTTTCAGGAAATCCGTTTTTCCACACAAGGCTATTGTTTGTTTTTATTTTGTTCTTTTATTTATTTATTTTTTCGGCAAAATTCAGTTTTATTTTTCGCAGAATTTGCAATGACTCAACGTGTAAAAATCTGCTCATGAATCAGATCGGTGTAATATTTCCTGTAAAAAAGCATAATTAACCTCCAGAGATTTCACATATCCTCGTTCTTAATACCTTTTAATGCCCCGTATGTGATTTTTATGGCTTTAATGTCAGTGTTTTTATTTGTAGGCATTATATTGTTATTAGTGTTGCCAATTAACAACACACCTTTTTCTTGAATGTAGTTTAATGCTAATTTGGGTGGGCTGTGATAACTATAGCCAACGGTCAAGGAATTAAGGAGTCGCCTTTAAACCTTTGTTCTCTTTGTATTTGAAATAATTACATACTTAAAAAACGACCTTTGGAGTACATGAACTTTCCCAAAATATAATTCAATTTGTAACAGGTGATTTTTAGGCATAAAATTGAATTTTCTTGATCATTTTTCTGTGGAAACGAATGGAAATTATCGTAAGCGAATGGAAATTTCCGTAAACGAAAGAATTTTGATAATTATGTTAAGCCGTGCTTAACATAAATGATGGGACAACAGTAAAATTTCAGAAATTGGCAAAATAAAAATAATTTTTAAACATGTTTGTCTATAATAACATTTAATTTGAACATAGAATGAGAATTAACTAAACAATTTGCTTAAATTATTTTTCTTTACAAAAATAACGGAAAACTGAAATGGTATTCCTACTTAAAAGTGCAACATAAGTGATGGGACACTTAACAAAACTTGAAATATTTCGTAAAGTATGTACTGTAATTTTGATGACTAATTCCTATGTTTAATAAGGGTTATATTTAACCCGTATTTTTACTATGGGAATTACCTGATAAATATTTATTAGTTTATTAAAACTTGAAATGCGTGTATTTTTTAAAATTTATAATTAATTAATAATGCGTAGAGAATGTATGAATATGAAATTCGTATTTCCTAGTTATTCGTTCAGCTCGTTCTTCTTTATCCATTGGACATAATGTTAAATATTTCACTTTATGCCTAAAACTATCATCGAAAATAAATGAATCGTCCTCTTTATCTTCGACCATTTGTTATCGTGTAAAATATGTGGGTAACGCTGTTATTTCCTGGGTTTTTGGTAATTTTTTTGTTCATTATAAACGTGGACCATCACAATACAGCCCGTTACCTTTTTTATGTTTGAAATTGGGCGTTTTTTTGGGTTCAGGATTTCTGGCCGGTGTTTCCAATGCATAGGAAGTGAAGTGCACTCGCCCCTAACTTGCCTGTTATTTACTTGAATATGTATGTCAATAGCACCTTTATAGTTTTCAGGTCAATAAATTCGCATTATTTTTTAACCTATAGGGTTTTTCCCATCAAAATATAATTCGCAAAATTGCTAGTTTTACATTTTTCATATTCAAACTTGCGATCGCATTTTTAATTTGTTTGACTTCTCATAATTTTGTAAGTGCATGGTTATCTATCCATTTTTTCCGTTATTTCTTGATTTAATGAACGGTAGAATGCACTTTAGGGTTTATTGAAATCTTTGTGATAAATTTAAGAATTTATCGGTCTCGCGAATAGAACTTACCTAAGAATATTGAATATTTTTTGAAACTCCATTAGTTTTTTTGTTGTCATTTCTACATGTGCTTTCAATTCAAGAGTGAGTTTTACGAATGAAGCGAATGAAAAGAGCTTGTATTTATTTTATTATTATTTGCTTGTATTTTTCAATTTGATGAAATATAGCATGTTCATATATTGTGTGTAGAGCGAATTGCTCGTATTTTCCTGTTAAACGAAATGTTTTCTGCGAAATCTTTCTTATTGATAACAAGATGTACTGTGATTTTATGCTGATGTCCTTCATTTTTTTTGTCGTTTAAGCTTGAAAATGAAGAGCTATTGGAAGCAATTCTTATTTATTTGCACACTTCAAAGCGTTCTACACTTGATATCGGCCATAGGGTAAGTATCTTATTTTCAGAATCACAAATGATTATTATTGAAATATGCGCGATCTCTAAATTTCTTATTTTCCGGAAAAAAAATTTCCGGATTTGAATTTCTAAAAATGGAGATATTTGCACCATTTAGTTATTTGAATGTCTTATCGATTTATTTACGACTGCCTAGAACATATACAGTGGTGGCTCCAAAAATCTTAAGGCCAGGGTTAAGTTACCAAGTGAGCGTGTCCATCCACGACACCAGGGAGCCGGTCAAGGTGTCCGTGTCAATCAGCGGCAAAGGTGTGGCCGGAGTGTCCTATGGACAGACCACGGAAGCGGTCATCAATTCGGGTGAAACTCAAATCTTGAAATTCGAGGTAAGGATTTTGGCATGTTGCGACTTACTCTAAAAAGGGGCCATTCAAAAAGGACGTCCTCAAAATTTTCTCAAAATTGGACTCCCTACCTACCCCATGTCCGCATTGTGTCCTGTCAATCAGGACCACTTCCCCCCATTCAGACGTCCGAAACTTAAAAAAACTTATATACGGAAAATTTTGAAAGTTTTACAAATTTCTACTTGAAAAACGTAAATTTTGTACTCTGAAAAGGCTGAGAATTTTGCCAATTTGTCCTCAGAATCTGTTGGAAATTTTGCAAATTATTCCTTGGAAACTGTTGAAAATTGTTCAAATCTGTACTCGAAAACAGTTGAAAATGTTGAATATTTTTGAAAATTTGTCCTCGAGAATTCGTGGAAAAATTTGTAAAGATGACCATGGAAAAGGTTGAACATTTTTGCAAGTTTATGCTCCAGAGAAACATTGTGTACGTGACTTAAACTATCCCCCCCCCTACCCCCTACATGAGGACGTCCTTTTTGGATGGCCCCTTAAGGTAATATTACGTTCTTTAAGTTGTTTTTAAAAAAATTAAAGTGCTTAATTTCTTTATGCATGCAATTTTGAATTCTTTGCATGATTTTTTGAGAAATCAATGGAAAATTTTTAAGATTCTCTGAGAACGAGTAGCCTAAGATACAAAGTGTGCCAATAGATTAATTGCCCGATAATTTTAATTTTTTATAAGTTTTAATTACACATTCAGCTTGGCATACGTTTGACAAAGTGTTTTATAATTGATTAATAGGATTGAATAATTGTATAATTATAGGATGGTGATGATATAATTTGACTGCTACATTCATTTAAATGTTTCAGATCGGTGAATGGGGCCCGGGTAAATATAACCTGACGGTGGGAGGAAGCGGTGGACTCGCATTTGCCAATACTACTGAAATCGAGTACCAGCACAAAAGTTACTCGGTTTTCATACAGACTGACAAGGCAATTTACCAGCCCAGTCAAACAAGTACGTTCCATTCAACGACCTTAGTTGAGTCGCTGAAAAGTGCACGTTTTTAGCATATTATGGCATTAGGATATGTGGAATTCGATATCTCGATTAAAAATGGCTACTGTGCTCAACTAGTCAGGTTACGAAACTAGATTAAAATCTGAAGTTTCAAATTTTAGCGAATTACAAAAAATGCTCCTTTTGAATTTGTATAAATAAGCTGGAAATTTTATTAATAATCTGAAAACACTCTCGTTTCAGTTCATTTTAGAGCTATTGTCGTCAATCCGATGCTTAAACCGACAGTATCTGGAGCCATTGAAGTGTTTATTACTGTGGGTAGAATTTGTTCATTTTGAGAACTTGTTCAAAAATGTTAAGTTTTCAAAATAACGTTTTAAAACATTTGTGTAGGATGGCCAAGGAAATCGGGTGAAGCAGTGGAAACGAGTTTTCACATCGAAAGGTATTTTTGCATTTTTATTGACTCGTATCTGCCAAATTGCATTTACTGATTTAAAGATTTTTTTACTTACTACGTTTTTAGGCGTTTTCTCTGGAGATCTGAAGCTCTCCGATCAACCAGTTTTGGGTAATTGGAATATCACAGTTCTGGTGTCTGTAAGTGGTATTTTTTAATCAGAAAATAAACTTGCCAATTGTTATTGATGTGCATTTAAATGAATTTTCCTTTTCCGAACTTGCTAATTATCATAGCTGAACGCGTTAATGTTTGTTTTATGCTCATTTTATGTAGGATCAACATTATTCAAAGGCATTTACTGTCGCTGAATATGGTAACTACTTAAATTGAATTTGAATTAGTAATTAGACTCATCAAAATGTAACAACTAAGTCAACTATTTCGTATATTTAACCAGTTCTCCCCACTTATGAAGTCACAGTTGAGCTTCCATCTTACGCAACATTCAACGATTCTCAAGTCGTGGCCACAGTGACGGCAAAGTAAGATACTTTAAATTTTTTATAATTTTTTTTATTTTCGAAGAAATTAACAGAGAAGGTAAAAAAATTGTAATTATCAATTTCTCAATATTTGTTTAAAATCTCTAGAGGACGCTTTTTTGGTCCTTCTATGATGTTTTTAACTAGTTAAAATTTGATATTCATAGTTGCATGTTCTAGAGGAATGTCTAAAAACAATTTTTGATTGAATATTTTCCTTATTACTATTAAAACGTAATTTTCAGATATACTTATGGTAAACCTGTGAAAGGTGAAGTCACGTTGGTCATGTCTCCCAGAGTCCATTCTCCGGTCATCCAAGTTTGGTTGATCCCTCCTGTCAGGAGAATCGCTATGGTCGGTACAAGTCGAAATTCTTATTATTCTCAATGGTGTTAATTATTTCAAGTTGTATATCTTCGAGGGAAAAGTTAACTTTTAATTATTTTTTGTTTTCCCAGATTGATGGTATTGCGGATATTAAATTAGATCTGATGGACTTAAAGCTTCAAGAAGATTATCAGCGGGACATTAAAATCGAAGCGATTGTCCGAGAAGCACTGACTGGTCAACGTCAGAACGCATCGGCCATCTTATCGCTTTACAGACATAGGGTGAAGCTAGAATTGACGAAAACGGCAGAAACTTTCAAACCTGGTCTTAAGTTCACCGCCTACGTAAGTTATAGCTTGCCAAAATATACTGCCTAAGTCGATTAGATTTATTTCTTACCTGAATATTCAGGTATTCAGTTTGGAAAGCCCTTCAAATGTATTCAACAGTAAATAATTAATGTGAAATCACTAAAAATAAGTCAGTTATTCAATTTTTTACAAATCTTTCAATTATATTTTTGCCCATTTTGCAGTTTTAATTCATGTAAAAAAATCAGTTATTTTGCTAAAAAGTTAAGTTTGATATTTGCTTCAGCATCTTCACAAAGGATCCTTAGATTTATTCTTATGTATATCACATTTAAGTTGAAAATAGCCTATCAGGACGACATGCCAATTCGTGATGATGTCAATCTGGTCAGAGTGAAATTTGGATACAATTACAACGATTCGAGCCACGAAATTCGGGAGTACCGCATCCCTCGGGATGGCCTCATCCAGCTAGACTTTTACCCTCCACATTCACCTGATACAAATGTTTTAGTGATTATGGTTGGTTTTTATTTTGTTTTATTATATTTTATTCATTTATTTAGCTCTGTTCCCAATGGAAATTTTTCTTGGATAATTTAAAATTTAAACATTTCATTAACTTTTGTCTAGATAATGAAATCATAACTTGGAGCTTTCAATTTAAAATTAAGAAATTTCCAATGCATTAATTTTAAATTAAAAACCATTTTACCCATTGGATGAATTGATCACAAAATAGCATCTATTTTATCGTGTGGAAAATTATAAAATGAAGTTCCTTCAATTAATTCATTGTAATTAATAAAAGATAACTTTCGTTATCTAGGAACAAATTTCATTGAAAATAATGTTCAAAATATCTTTGTTATAATTCCCAGAAAAAAATGATGCACTAATAAACATTAAATCTGATGTTTTTAGTTTCTAGAAAGGGTTTTTTGATACTTCACCAATTTTCCTTTTAATCATTTTAGGCTGAATATTTGGATTACCAACAACCATTTCCAGGCATCGAGCAGTCGCTTTCACCGAGCCGTAATTACATCCAGGCAATACTTCTGGCAGACAATCCTCGTGTAAGATTCGTTTAATGCAGTTTTCACATTATTATGCTGGCAGATGACTTTATGGGATTTGTGGCCATCTTTATGAACCAAAATATTAAACGCAACAAGAACGATTAATTTAACTATAATATTTAGAAGATAAATGCCCGATAGGTTTTCCAAATTTATCACGTATGCGAATTGTCAAAGATAAGAAAAAGTTTATGATGTATCTAATGGAAAAAAAACTGAAATTTGTTGCCAAAAATTTGGTCAAAATTAAAATGTGGGCCGATTGATTCATAGCGATGATGGACAAAGCATCGGAAAAGTTTGCATTTGTACCCTATCAATATTTTTCAACAGATTTGCCTCGCTTTTGTAATTTAACTACTTTGAAATAAACTTTGCAGGTTGGCGATGAAATACAAGTCGAAGTTAATGCCACCGAACGCTTATTAAGCTTCGTTTATCAGGTGAGATAAGAGTTTTTTTAATTGTGTTGTATAGAATTAATTACATTTATAAATTTTGATTAAATTCTACGCTGCATTTTCAGGTCTATGGTAGAGGTAACCTCGCAATGGCACAGACCATACAGGTGAACAACGAAAAATCGTTTCGTTTTAAGTTTCCCGTGACTTCACGAATGTCCCCGAAAGCTCGGCTTATCGTTTATTATGTGCGACCAGATGGAGAAGTGGTGGCCGATGCCATAAATTTTGATGTCGAGGGAGTTTTCCAAACACCGGTGAGTAAAGTTGATATACTAATCAACTTAATTATCTGTAAGAAAAATAAAAGTGAAAGTCGGTGTAACTCAAATAAAAATCTCTGGTATTTTTTTTCTTAATCAAAATTGGGTGTTTTTTTACACAACACCTTTTATTTGTCGAAATTTCCTTTTATTTGCAAAGGTTTTCTTTACCAAAAATTTCCTAATTCAGAAATAGTTGGAGAAAGCTGAAACCTTTTCTGCTAAAGCCTCTGATTTATTTCAATGAACCTATGCAAAACTGAGCATATAATTTTTAATGTCTAGGTTGCTGTTGGAGTGAACGTAAATCAGACTTTGCCCGGATCCCAGGTGGAAGTTCGTGTCAACACCAAGCCCAATGCGTATGTGGGGATACTCGGAGTGGACCAGAAAGTTTTGTTGTTGAAATCTGGAAATGATATCACTCGAGAAGACGTAAGATGCGCAACAGTTTATTGGCACGAGTTTGCATCATTTTCATGAATTTACTATATTTCAATGCCGAGTCTCTTCAGGTTTTGAATGAATTGATGACCTATGATTGTGGCGAAACTAGGCCTTCGTTTGATGATTTTCTCGACCGATATCTGTGGTCTCCAGGAACCGTTACTGCGAGTCAAGTATTTGAGGTAGGAAAATCCTGAGTAAACTGCCTGTTGCATTAATTTTTAGATTTTCAGAGGTTTCATTTTTTTCTAAATATTTTTTTATTATTTCTTTTATCAACTGACATTTATTTTTCAGGATTCTGGCGTCGTTATAATCACTAATGGCAACGTGTTTCAATATTATCCAAGACGTAAGACGTGTTTCATTTAGTTATAACGCTTTTTCTCACTATCTCCTTAGTTTTTGATTCGCTACGCCGCATCGGCATAACCATTAATACCAGAATTATAGCATTTCTCATAAGGCGATCTGCATTTATAATCCGGCCACAACCACAATGTTGTAAATCATGATATCTACTTTAGTTTTAATGTAGAACTTTTAACTTCTAGATTTTATTTCCCCTTCTAACTTGGCCTCGTCTACCTAAGACTATCAATTCTTATAAAATTTTAACATTTCAATTTTTTAAAAATATTCGAATTAAAAGAATTCAAAATTTCACGCTCCAAAGATTCGAAAACATTCTTGGTTTTAATCTTCTTGGAGAATCAGGAAGTTATAACCCTTCCTTAAGATTAAAGTTTGTAATATAATTATTAGCATTGTGGGTATGAGCTTGCAGATTGCCATAACCGTAACCTTTCAAACTAACATTTCTTTCCTTCCTTTTTGCAGTGCTATACCGCTCTAACGTGGCCTTTGATAGCGACTTGCTAGACGCTGCTTCTGATAATTCTCTGCAGCATCGCAAAAGTACGGCTCTCGACTCCTCTTCACCCGATGAGCCTAGATTGCGACAGCATTTTCCTGAAACCTGGCTCTGGGAAGGCACTACCGCAGGGTATGAAGTTTGGGAATGCAGGCGGGAAAGAGAACATGTTTTAAATCCAGATTACCCCAGACCTGGAAAAGTCAGGGAACTTGAAAATGTCTGGAAAAGTCAGGGAGAAGTCAAGGAAAAATGGCTTATTTTGAAAAAGTCAGGGAAATTCAACATAGTCATGTTGTTGCGATCCAAAATTAATGCTTCTACATGGTTAGCTCAAGGCCCATTTTCAGAGTAGAAATTTGCAAAATATTCCACGTTTTTCGAGTAGAAATTTTCAAAATATTTCACGTTTTTTAGCTCAAATTTGTCGGATTTTACACAATTTTCGAGTACAAATTTGTCAAATTTTACATTTTTTGAGTACTAATTTTCACAATTTTAAGTTTTCCGAGGATAAAATTGAAAAATTTCCCACGAATTCCGAGGACAAATTTGCAAAATTTTCCACGTTTTCCGAATACTCATTTTCAACATTTTCCGAGAACAAATTTGCAAAACTTCCTGTATTTTCTGAATACAAAAATTACTAATTGTCATTAGTAAATTTGGCAAAAATAACTTCCTCTGTCGATTTTGCAAAATATGTCAATTTTTGACATTGTCATTGGTCAGGGAATTTTTTGTTAGTTTGATAAAAATCTATCAGTCTTCAGTTGCTCTATCTATGCTCTTATATCCGAATCTGCAACATATCTCAAATTGTGCAAAATCTTATTTGCTTTTTTTTAATTATTTCGCATAGTATTTTGCCATATCGCGATGCTTATAGCCCATTAAAAAGCATAACCACTCACAATAGATGCCACAAGAAAAAACAAAAATTGAACTAATTTTGTGTGGTTATAGAGCCCGTCGATGGTCAAACAGGCCGCAAAGTTCCCGATTTGAAAGAGATAGAAAGTCGGCGAGAAAGATACCAGCAACTTAAGGCCAATGTATTTTTCCCGAGACGATTTCAACAAAGTTTCATTCCTGATTATTCCCTGCCAGTGTCAAAACCTCCAGAAAATTGGCTTTGGAGTGATATGATCTCAGGGTATCAAACCTACCGAACGCCCTTGTTACCCAGAAATTTTATTTTTTCAGAGAAAAACATCCATTTTTTAATGCATTTTTTTATTCAAAAATATTTATTCAAATTGCAGTTTATTTTACTGTAGCAGCAAACAAACATGCAATGGACATTTCTTATGATCAGTTTGCAGTTTAATCAAAATAGAACTGCAGTATTGTAATTTTTCTATTCATTACTTTCCGAAGTAAATCTGTACTTTTTTAAAAAATGTATTACAATTTATTTTAAATGTGTAACTTTTTAAAAAGCGGAAAATTTATTTCAGAATGTATAACAAAATCGATGCTGTAATTTTGGTTTTTCAGTTTAAACTGCATTTCTAACATAAGAAATTTTATTTCCTTGGCATCGTGTTTTTCTTTTAATTTCGACTAGCATCTCACAATATATAAATTGTGAATATAGGCAAATTAAATTTGCTGGATAATAAATTGATGGTTTTCTCCTTCAATGATATCCCATGTGTTTTCAAATTTAGCAAGTGTTTGACTTTTTCAGCTCTGATGGGTCAGCTGTGGTCACTAGTGCAGCTCCAGATACAATTACCTCTTGGGTCATCAGTGCTTTCGCCATTGACAGCATTTCTGGACTGGGAGTCATTCGTTCGCCAGCGAAGGTCAGTGTGATATGTTTGAAATTTCTGAAAATTAAGGATTTTGTGCTCGAGCTTACTGCGGCAATTGTAATTTCTGATAGTTTTCTCTGAATCTGCTGACTTTTCCATTTTCAGTTGACAGTTTTTCGTCCATTTTTCATTTCTCTAAATCTGCCATACTCCATCATAAGGGGTGAAGCAGTGGCCATCCAGGTCGTCGTTTTTAATTATATGCAAAACGATGTCGAAGTAAGTGCAATAGCGCGAATTCTTATTATCAATTTAACATTAATACAATGCTTTGAAGAATATTGCCATTACTTCTACAAAATTTTATTACATTTATATTAAGAATTCTAATATCAGATGTATTTTACATTTTTGGAGTACCGGTCATTTACTTATAAGAATGAAAAAGCTCGGTTTAAATTTGCATTCTTTCCTAGTGTATTTATTTTTTAAAAAAAATTGGTATAAATTAATATTCTCTGGTCGAGTATTGCTTCAAGAGGGAAGATCTGGAACATAATTTTTTTGCATTGTGGATATTTATTTTCAAAAACACTGTAAACTGTTAATATTCTTGAATTTTGCGAGGATTTTATGGATGATCGGAAAGTTTTTATCTAGAAAAATTGGTGTTTAATTTGTTTGTTGTTCTACCATTTTTAAACAAAAGGCTACTGTGCTGCTGAAAAACTCTGGCCAATTTGATTTCGCCTCATTTGAAAGTGGTGCGAATGAGATTGTGGAAGCGTCACCGCAGAAATCCAAGCGAGTCATGGTAAGCTTATTTGATTTTTCCTCCATTATCTTCTGATCAAAAATACTACTCACAGTATGTGTTCAACCATAAACCAAATTCAACGATGAAAATAATCCACGTTATTCAATTTTTTTGGCTAGAGAAGCAGTCAATGTTTTGTAAAATTGCACGTTTTTATAAGAAGTAATTATGGACAGAATATATGAAATGCATTGTGGGAACAATTAACTCAGTTTGTTGTCCTGTCTCTTAGTAATTTAAAATACATGGTGGAACAGAATAGAGCGCCACCCCAATTTTTTTCTTTCCTGTTATAGTTACGTAAATTCAGTTTGTGCGGTTTAATGGTTCACATAAACTTGTGCTCAAACATTTTTACCGTAACACCTAGGACAAAATGTCAAAGTATGAAGAGGAAGATGTTTTGAAAACAGGAATAAGAACGAATTGCTAGCTGCTCTGCAGCACACTGGTGCATTAAGGTCGTTTCACTGCAGTGCGCCTGTGTACTGCAGAGAAGCTAGTAATTGGTGTTTGCCCCTGTTTTCAAAACATTGTAGCAACTTCAAATAATTTCCAATGAAGACGAAACCAGTTGAATACATGAAAAAAAACCAAGCTCTTAATTTTTCATAATATGACATTTTGTCCTAGGTGTTACGGTAAAAATGTTTGCGCACTCGTTTCCGTGAAACAGTTGTCGTAGGTCAAATTTAACAACATCGATCATTGGATAGAGCACACATGACTTCCTATTTAACCGCACAAACAGAATTTTCTATAACTATAACAGAAACAAAATGGGGTGACTCTCTATTCTGTTCCACCCTGTATATGCAGTTTTATTAACGTGAGTGCTACATAATATCTAATAGTACTATGCACGGAATTTAATGTATTGATGTAAAGACTGCATTGATCATTTTTATTTTTAGGTGAAAGCCGGAGATGGTGCCTCAGTATCGTTCATGATTTTACCAAAAATTCTCGGCTACGTCGATATTGAGGTCTCGGCGCAAAGTAGTAATGCTGGTGATCGGATATTGAAGAAGTTATTGGTCAAGGTACTATCTAAACTGGAATTGTGTAAATTTTTCTTCCATTACTATTAAATGCGAATTTATCGAATGATTTCTTCGTTTCGTTTAGCCTGAAGGATCAACATTAACTTTCAATAAAGCAGTTTTGGTGGATCTTAGGAATAATCCGACGTTTAACGCTAATATTAAAGTCGATATTCCTAATTATGCAGTTCCTGGATCCCAGAGAGTTGAAGTCACAGCTATTGGTTTGTATAATTAAACAATAATTTATTAGCCTTGAAAATCTCTGGGTCGTTTTTAAATTATCATATTGTCATAATCTGGAAATAAACAAAATTGTAATTTTTTAAAATGTAATTTGTGATTAAGATTAGCCATATTTTTCTAAACAAAAACTTGATCAAGATTAGCATCTTTTTTTTATAAGAAGTAAATTAAGCTTATCTCCTTCATTTTTAAAAATAAAAGGTGATAGTTAAAACTGAACTTTCTTAAATTTTAATTAGTTTAATGGCTCCATTTGCAACATTTAATTATCGTTCGCCTCAAAACAAATGACTTCTGGGCCTCTCGTATGTTCGCACCCATGCATAACACCTTTACATTGCAAGAAAGCTCTAGCACCGGGTTTGTTTTAGGAATCGAGCTTTCCTGCAATGCAGCGGTGTTATGCTTGGGTGCAAACAAACAAGAAGTCCTGAAGTCATTTGCTGTGTGGCGATCAATAATTAAATGTTGACAAATGGAGTCATTAAACTAATTTTTCGACTCTCTACAACTTTATAATCGACATTTTCTTCGTACCTATTACAGTTTACAATATTTTGCACCCATTCTGTTAAATTTGGGGGAGATAGGGGTGATGACAGACACGAATACGTCCTTTTTGTCTTAATTATGTTTTACCTTTGTTTTTCACGTGCTATCAGGTGATGTTTTGGGACCAGCCATCAATAATTTAGACGGTTTGCTACAGATGCCATTTGGTTGTGGTGAACAGAACATGGTTTACTTCGTTCCCAATATCGTAATTGCCAAATACCTGGAAAAAGTGGACAGGCTTCACGAATCCATCAAGCAGACAATTATCACTCATTTGGAAACTGGTAATGTGCCATGGATTAAAGATTTTCGAGTCATGTAAGTTTTAACGTATTTATAAAGTTGAACCAATGTTTTTTTTTCTGTTTAGGTTATCAGAGAGAATTGACTTACAAAAGAAGTGATGGGTCGTACAGCGCTTTTGGAAAACAGGACAAAATGGGCAGCACTTGGTGAGTTATTTACCAGAAAAAAAAATTGTTGCGTTAATTTAGACAATAATATAAAAAAAATGTATGTGTTTTCATGAATGGTCATCAGTTACTGATTTTTTAAAGTTAATAGATTCAATTTTCAAGCGGTGAAGTGATGAATCAAATTTGCAAGAAGATTCTTCAATTTAATGTTTTTATCCGTAAAATCTAGCACATTGTTTCCTCTGAAGCCTTCATCAATAAAATTACAATAAAAAGCGAGTGAAATTTTGATATAAAAGGTTGAATAATTACAGACAAAGTGGGAAAACTTCAAAATAATCGTTTTTATTTGAGATATAAATGTTTGATTGAGGAAATGTCTCAATGTTTTGACTTAAGTTACTAATTTTTGTAAAATCGCTAAAATGCGTATTGCTATTAAACGGAGTAACTTTTTTTTTTATTAAAAACCTTCAGGCTTACTGCATTTGTGGCAAAGTCGTTTCATCAGGCTAAAAGCTACATCACCATCGATGATGGTGCTATCAATGGCGCTCTGAAATGGCTAGTTTCCAAACAGTCAGCCGATGGATCATTTTTGGAGGTTGGATCCGTAAGCCATAAAGCAATGCAGGTAAAGATATTTATGGTGCCAACCAAAAAATATATAGCTGAAAAATTATGAGGATTGATCTGGTTTTGCCTATATTGATAAATTGTACATTTCGTAATATTTTTTAAATCTCTGTAGGGCGGTTCTTCCAAGGGTCTCGCTCTCACCGCCTACGTGCTGATTGCGTTTCTGGAAAATGGTGCTCAGGTAATTGCTGAGAATGCGACGTTAAAAATGGTTGAGTTCTCCTAGTGATGATCTAAAATTGTTTACGCAGCAAATGCAAGAGTTCAACAGCGCGGTGGAGAAGGCAAAGAGGAACTTGGAGCAATCCATCTTGACCGTTGAAGACACGTATTCGTTGAGCATCGCTGCCTACGCCTTGCATCTTGTCAATAGTCAAGATAAGGAGACTGCTTTTCAGAAATTGGTGCAGAAGGCAAAAACAACGGGTAAATGTAGCCGAATATCTATGGTGATTTGGTATCAAAATCTCATTCGGTCAATTTTTAGGGGAAATGAAATTTTGGAGCGGCGAGGAAGAAGATGACACTTCGGAAGTACCTAAAGTTAGCAAGCAAGCAAAATCTTATGACGTTGAAATGACCTCTTACGCACTCATGACGTATGTGCTGCGAAACGATGTAGAAAATGCCATTTCCATCATGAAATGGATGATAGCGCAGACCAATGCTAATGGAGGATTTGCTTCGACTCAGGTAATGCCTTACCTAGTTTCAAGCTAAAAATTTTGTCTGCATAATGATTCAGCATAAAGTGTAGTTTTTTTGCATGTTTTAAAAAATCGCAACAAATTAGAGAATAGCAAAAAAATTTTTTTTTTTTTTTACATGAGGAGGATATAACTCATTACATATACAGCATTCAATTTAAAAATGCTCAATTTTCAGCTACTTCAAAAGTGTGAAATAAAAGATGTTTTTTTGTGAGGTTATTTTTGTGTTAAAAAAGTCACGTCGTGACTGTTTTTAATGCCAATGTTTTTTTTTTGTTTTTTTTTAAATGCACGATTGTTTTTTTATAACTATTGTTTTTTAAATATGTATTTTTTGTATTGAAACACACAACTATATCCAAACAAATCAGGTATTTGTTGTAGAGACAAGGTTTTAACTTTCAAAGACCAGTTTTTGCCATAGAAATGCATAATCTGTTGCAGCAACTAAATTATATGCTCCTCCTTTTTAGGATACGGTGATCGGTATCCAGGCATTGGCCAGTTTGGCTCAGCAGATCAGTGCCCAATTGCGAGGAATAGACATCACTTTCAACTTCAAAAACAGTTCAAAGACTATTCCACTCAATAAAGAGAATGCCATGATTTTGCACAAATTGCAGGTTGGTCACGTACTTTATTTTTATATTTTCTAAAATATTCCAAATTTTCTCATGTTTTTTTCTTGCAATTTTTAAGTTGTTCGACGATGTCAAAGAAGTTGGAATTTTGGCGAAAGGAGGTGGCTTTGCTGTTGTCCAGGTAAGCGCTTTTTGTTTTATCTATATCTACAAACCCATGCAAAAAATGCCGAAACGTGCAGTTTTAATTTCACCTTCGTAGTAAGATTCATCTATTAAAGTTATTAATTTCTTATTAAATGTTATCAGTTTACTTTTTATAAAATGAACTTAAAATAAAATGCGCACTAGTGTATTAAAAAAATAAGCTAAGTTAAAATCTTCACACATACGATTTTGTATTCTTTCAGTTTATTTTTTGAAAAATATAAAATGGAGAATTTTAATGTATTGTTAGATTGGCAACTTCTGGATTTCCGGTATATTTGTTGATCAATAATGGAACAATAAAAAAACTTATTCATGGCTTTCAGGTTTCATTTTCGTATAATTTGAACGTAACAACTGAGAAGCCGTCGTTCCAGATCAATCCCTTGGTGGACCGGAATTCAAACAGAAATTTGCTCGTTATAAATGCTTGCACGTCGTAAGTTTTACTCTAATTCTAGACTGTTTTGAAGGTTAATTTTAGCTATTAAATTAAACATGTTTAAAAAAAAAAAAAAAATTCTGTATATAGCAAAGGGGAACAATTAAATAGACATTTGCAATTATATATTTTTAATTTACAAAGCTTTTACTTTGAATGGATGAAAACTTAATTTGTAACTTCACATGTGACAATCCCAGCTCCAAATTATTTACCTTTGTTAATTATCTGTAGAAAGCTAAAATTGCAATAAAAAATAACATTTTATGCCTAAAACTTATCTAAGTAAAAAATTCTTATCTTTAATGGACCACTATTGGACACTCCCAGTGGGTTTCCAGATAATGCTTGTGTAAAACGACTTGATTTCTCAAAAAAAATTTTCCAGATATACGAGATCAGGAACGAGCAACATGGCCGTGATGGAAATTAATTTGCCTTCTGGTTACACCGTTGACAAGGATTCGCTCCCAGCCCTCTTGAAAGTCAAGGAAGTGAAAAGGGTTGAAAGCAAAGATGGAGACTCGAAAGTCATCATTTATTTCGATAAGGTGCGTGTTTGTATGGCTGCGGATTATTACGAAAAATGTCATGTTTTACATATAAAAATGTTACAGTTGACCGGCGAAGAAGTCTGTCCCACGGTCAAGGCCTTCAGAACGTTCAAAGTGGCCAAGCAGAAGCCAACTGCCGTAAAAGTCTATGATTACTACGATCTTTGTGAGTATAACTTTGTAATTTAGCATAGAATAAACATCAAGGGCTTTAGGACTTTGTCGATGCTTAAAATGCCAAACATTCGGTGATCGATAGATATCAGAAATCACTAATTTGTTTAAATTTCACATTTGAATTCTAATGAAATGTTATCCATCTTCCAAGGGTGACAATTAATATTGCGAACAAGTTCTACAGTACTTTGTTTTACAAGTTTGACCAAGTTTTTTTAAATTTTACTCCCAAATCTAGCTAATTTTACTCCAAAATTGAGCCTATTAATTATTATTATTGTATAATTAATTTTTTATACATTTCATGTCAAATTATGATTTTGAATATCCAGCACTCACAAAAATTAAAAGGCAAGCTGATAATATACAACACAAATAATTTTTGAAAAAAAATGACTTACCGTAAATACGGAAACAAACACCGGGGTGCTTGCATGTCTGCAAT
Organism: Ommatoiulus sabulosus; assembly: GCA_034697705.1. Taxonomy (NCBI): domain Eukaryota; kingdom Metazoa; phylum Arthropoda; class Diplopoda; order Julida; family Julidae; genus Ommatoiulus; species Ommatoiulus sabulosus. The sequence goes on along the minus strand of JAQGAO010003052.1, from coordinate 124 downwards.
TTTTGAGAAACCCCCCGGCGATTAATTGAGGTAGGCGCGTATTGCAAGTCCGGCGCTTGTCCAAAATTCTAATACCGGTACCAGGTAAAAGGAGCATACCGGTACCGTAAATAATACTTACCGG
>JAQGAO010003051.1:0-17976 GCA_034697705.1 Ommatoiulus sabulosus | reverse complement strand
GGACTGGAGCTACCCTAGCTGTTTACTGACCCACCTATGCGATTTTGCGCTAAATTTCCCTTTTACTTCGGGAACTGATTTTATTTGGCATTTTTTTTATCGAGTTGACGTCCGAGTTGGTCATACCCCCCTCCCCACATTGTGTCCGTGACTCAACCTAACCCCCCACACCCCCTACATGAGGACGTCCTTTTTGAATGGCCCCTTATGTTACGAGAAAAATATTGTCCATGGTATACAAGATTGTGTCGATTATACGTTTTTAATCCTCATCCACAAAAACAAACTGCTTAAGTATTTATTCTTTTTATCGCAGGTATCGCCGCAACTAGTAGGCTAAAAATTTCGAAAGAAATGCAAAAGAAATCTAAAAAGTAAAACCGTCATGGAGGCAGCAACACCCTAAATTTCATCGAGGAATTAATAACGTACTCTGAATTAAGAAAGAAGGAAGGCAACGTCCGTGAGGCCACCGTGAACTATAACCTTAACGGTCCGCGGATGTAATTATGGAATGTCACCGCTAACGAGAGTTATTTGTAGAACCTCAACATAATTTAGTAAGGTGTCCGCTCCGCACAATTGGAGCGTGCATTTCGTGTCTTATATTCTTATGTAATTTTTTGTACGAAATTAAGTTGATTAAAAACTTACGGTTTTAATGAGTGTACCAGTTTTTACATTACGTTCGTACTTTTAACTTTCCGTCGTTGTTTCTAGAGGCGTTTCGGAAGATGATTGATCGTTGGCTAAATGTAATCCAATCTTTCTCGATTCGTGGATTAAATGTTTTATGCCAACCATCCATGGAGTTACCTGCGGATACAAATTCAATCGAGTGATAAATTCTCCAAAAATATTCACAATTGTTTCGTTATTGACAATTATACTTGAAAAAAAGTACGGTAATTGAAACCTGAGAAGTTTTGCCAAATGACTTTAAACCAAAAAAAAAACTATAATTGTGTGAGATGAGGTAAAATTATTTGGACGCAGTTGAGAATAATTTCCTACACAATTTGAAATAAAAATGAACTGAACATTTCACCGCAATTGTCTGCAGAAATTTCCCGTTAATCCGCGAAAAAGCTTGGACGCCCGCTCTGTTTCCGGTTATTTTGAATAACTATAGAATTTTCATTTTGATTTAGAAACTACCACCAAAAAACTATAAATAATGGGTTGTATTTCTGCGAAATATTTTTCCTATTTTTGCTGGTCTGCGAAATATTTGTACTATTTTCACCGGTCCGCAGGGGTACAAATTTTGGGAAACGCTGAAATTAGTTACCTGACGTTACAAATTCCTATTTTTTTTTTCTTTCATTATGCAGCTGCATCTCCGCATAGGGTCCATTGACCACCAGCACACCCTCTATCGATGTGAATGACCAACGCGTGAATATTTATATTACATGTGTACCTCAATTTCCACGATTTGTTTTTTCAAGTACACGTATGTAATAATATTTCATTAAATGTGACACGCGTACATATCGCAACTTAAATATATGTTTATGCCAGTGAAATGATGGTATCGTTTGAACAAAAACCTTGCCATACCTGGCTAGCATGGTCGACTATTAAGGACATGTGAATATTATTGGCCTCGTCATAATTTCCATCCCACAATGCTGAAAATTTAGCGAAATCAGATAAGTGAAACAACCATGGTAAATCCATTTAGGTTAAAATCTAAACATACCTCGACTGAACTTGTACAGCCTAATTTGAACGTCTTCGTTTAATTTTCCTTCGTTCCACATATTAGTTAGTACGCCTAGCCTCCTTAGGATGTCATCGGCAGTCCGTCTCTAAGGATAAAAATTGTGAAAAAAAGTGGTCGGAATTAATAATTAAAAGAACCTCAAACACGACCAGCAACATTTTAATGGTACACGACGTTTCGCCACCCACGTGGCTTTCTTCAAGTTTATTCTTATTTCACAGAAAAAAGTTAAGTTACAGTAAGTTACAACTTTTTTTGACTGTTAAATTCTCGTTATATTTCCCTTGCTTTGTGTTATTACTTAAATGTATTTTGAATTTTTCTCGTAGCTAGCTGTATGGTGCTTAAACAATTCGAGAAATTGTTCCGTTTTTCTCCTGTTATCTCTTTTGGCCCCTGTATTCCTTGCCATGATTGTATTCTTACTGTATTAACTATTTATGAGCTGATTATTTTATTGTATTGTGACTGGTGACTGCTGTATTGAATTTTTAACTTTATAGTGTTAACTGGTTTCCTTCATCATTTTGCTGCTTCATTGCATTGTTTTCTCTTCATCTGCACTTCTGTTGGTGCATGTTACATATCTCGTTTGATTTAACTTTTTTTTACCCTTATTATGTACTGTAACTTAACTTTTTTCTTTGAAACAGAATAAACTTGAAGAATCATGGGTGGCAAAACGTCGTTTACCATTAAAACGTTGCTGGTCGTGTTTGAGGTTCTTTTAATTAAAAACTAGACTGAAAATTTTCCCGGGGGAAATACTGGATACTTTTAAATAAAACGAGCGAAACTACGTAAGACTAATTTTTAATGCGTAAAAATTACTCCGTATGACTTGGGGAAGTCAGGGAAAGGATCGGGTAGCTTCGGATGGTCCGAAAAATGTCAAAAAATACTAAAAAAATATGTAATTTTGTAGCTTCGGTAATCAAGAGTTGAAAACCGGCTCTAGGATAATACACACCTGTAACGTTTTCAAGCAAACTTCTAAACATTTTTTCAGGACGGACAAAGTGTCTTTTTGGAGATCTTGGCCACGTAAGTCTTCGTTTATGCTTTCTTCTAATCGATTCGGAACGATAGCCGCAGAATTGGTAACAGGCAGCGAAGGTGGTGGCGGAGGCAAAAACGGTACTCCAGTTGATTGATTCTGACTATCGGCTTGAGGAAGAAGTTGGACACCTCCAACGGTGGAATCTGATGCACTGGATTCTGATTTTGGTGGACCTGGCAGATGATAACAAGAAGAATTATCTGGATGATTTTTCGTAAACACCTTCATATCGATGCGCTTTTTCAAGCCTGTATAATTAATGGTAAACATAGCTCTAAAGTTATAAACAAGTTATAAAACTGAACATGTAGTTACGAGGGGTGTTCATTAAGTTTATGCAATTATTTTTTTTTACAGTAAATGGCAATATGGATTTTAATGAAATGTGCTGGAAAAATTCCTCCATCATCCCTGAACATAGTTCATCGTTAAAATTAAGATACGTTTCAAAAATTGCAGGTGCTTAAAATTGGGAAGTAAAGATGGAGTCTGAGGAGATAGTAACTCAGCAGCGTTTCTTTTTTAAGGCTAATTTTGAGGAGCTGAAATGCGTGACATGTTTACTGTCCGAACGTGAGGGTCTAGGAGTGGATTGGTCAGTCGAGATTTGTGTTCGATGGTATGATAAAAGTGGACGTTGAGTGGCTCGAACAAATGTCTTTTTAAGCGGCACCAAAAACGAGTTGCCAAAAATGCACTGAACTACGTGACATTTTCAATTTTTTCAATAACAAATTCCATTAAAAATCCATAAAGCCTGTTTTTTTATAAAAAAAAAAATGGTTGCGGAAACTTAATTTAATGAACACCCGGCCCTCGTATAAATATCGACTGATGCACGATGACAATTATGTACAAAAATAAAATAGTCACAAATGAATTAATCAACGAAAAAGCTGGTGGTTTTAACGTTTACCTGAACTAGGAAATGCTACTCTTTTATTGAGTTGGGGTTTTCTTGATGGACTGTCAGATGCAACGACGCCGTACGATAGCACGGGCGGATCGTTCCAGCCTTTGGGTGGATCTACACGAGAGTTTTAATAAATTAAAAGTTCTTAATAATTGATAATTTCAGCAATATTCATCGATAATCCTCGAAAGAAGCTTCAAGCAAACTCACCAGATGCCATGTTGATTATGAGTTGAGCAGTTTCAGTTTTCTTCCTAGCTTGCTTCGAGTGAACGTATATAATGGAGAAGTATTCGGCAGGTTCTCGGATTGCTCTTTTCGGCGTTAATTACGCTGTCATTCGGTTAATTATAATTAATTCGAGAAGTCGAAGCTAAATTTCGGCGCTTGATCGAGAGTCAACATCTGAAAAATAAACGGAGCCCTGGAGTGGGCGTATAAAAATGACATATGGCATTTCAAGGACTCCGTAAATTTGAGTTACACATGTTTAAAACATTGCGGGAAATTCAAACGTTTTAAAACATAAATAGATACGTTTGTAGACGGAGGTTAATAAAAAATAGTATTATTATTGAGGAAAAATGAGGAAAAATAAATCTTTCATTTGCAATCCTTCGCTGAAACGAAAATAGGTTCCTGAAATGGTTGCATTGCATTTGCAGGGGTTGGTCTGATGGATGAACATCATTATTATGAAACCGTCGTTAAATCGAAAAAATAATAGGGGCACTCAGACAGAAGCTTCACGAAAGGAATTTTCGGCAACGTGAAAAAATGAAGAAAAAATGAAAAAATTGAAGACAAAAACGGCCGTCGCTCATGCGCGGGGATCAAATTGCCATACGTCATTTATACTTTTTAGATGTCAAATACGAAATGGACGTCGTAATAAATCGCATTCATCGTATAATTTATGAAAAAATAACAACGAAATAAAATTGGTACATGTATTACATAGTTTATGCAGATTGAAACTGGCTTTATTAACTGGCCATATAAAGTAAGAATTTACAAATTTGAACACAATTTGAAAACCTGCTGACAAAAACATTTTCATCACGCAGAAATTCCGTCCAAGTTTAATTACAATGTCCTCCCTCCTGGAGTGGTTGGGTCGCGATGTCCTCTAAAAGTTTCATTTACGATTATCAATAAAATGCGATTATCAAATTATCGGAGTTTTAGTCTCTACGTTCCATTACCTTATAGTTCGTCAGTGCCATCGTGGCTTACTTTTGCCATTTTCATCACTGACTGTTTTAGAAACAGGATTGAGGGAAGCAGTTTTCGGGACGACTTTTGACGAGGAAGCTGGGATGGCGCCATTTCCGTTGGCGACTTGAAAGCCTTCGAATTCGGCGGCTAGAGGGACGCTTCTTCTGGCCATGGAGCGATCATCTTTAGTTTGACGACTGCGGGAGACTACCGAGTGAAAATTTAACAGATTTTAACCGATGACGTCGTAATTATACACGCTTAAACGGGCCATAAAGCCCGGCTTTGCCCGGGGAAGCTAAAAGAAATGGGAAACACTCATCTTGTTTTGGAAAGTAGCCCTAACACCGAAGCAAACAGCCAATTAAACCAAAAACATACGGAGCCCCGTAGCAATAGATTCTTTTTTTTTCGTTTTGCACGCGTTTTGCGTCATCACGTACAAAACAAAAATAAAAGAAAATCTTCCATTACGGTGCTCCGTACATACAAACATACATCTCTTCTTTATATAAATAGATATATCCAACCTCTGTCCATTTTTTGCGTGGCTAGCTGTTTCTTTTCCTCTTTTTTCTTGTATTTTTCTGCTTTTTCCGAGGCTGCAGCTTGGTCTTTAATCTTGCGGCTTTTCTCTTCAATTTCCTTTTTCAGCACGTTATTTCCGCTGCAGCTTTTCGATCGGAACCTGAAGCTGTGGAGGAACGATGGCCTCGATTCGAGGGCTTTGTCAGCGACCTTGGTCATCGAGATACTCATTTTACCATCGTTTTCAATTTCAACCGCTTGACTATCGGGAATAGTCGTACTCACGCAGTCTGGAAATTGCACTTTTTTGGAAATTTGCGTCTCCTAAAATTCAAACGAACGCGTCATACATGGGTGAAGTCCCTTTTCAAGGACTTTTATAAGTTGGACAAAGTTTGAAGTTTTTAAATCGATATACAATCTCAGCAACTTATAATGGCGACCGAACCTCGTTAAGACGAATCAGTTAATCGTTTAAACCGTACAGTTCGTATAATCGTATTATCGGAAGTCGGGCGAAGCGTATCTGACTACAGATTTCGAAAAACTTACCGATTAAATTTCCGAAAACAAAATGCATTTTTTTTCGGATATTGAACAAAACGTCCCAAAAAAAAACGTCCCGAAAAATGCCCAATTAAATGTTCGAAAAACGTGCGTTCGGACATTTAATAAAAAAAAATTTAAAATGTAATTTTTATTAATGACGTCATCAATTAAAATTCTGATGACGTCGTCAGAAAAATTTTGGACGGTGGCGTCATTCATTGTGGGCGAATTAATTTGATCGAATAAATTTAGGACATCCGATTATATATGTACGATTATTTTTTCACATTGTCTAAAGTTCGTTTTAACGAAACGTTGCGCGAATGTTCGGGAACTCCAAAATTTTGGAAATGCGTTCTTACAATTAGGAATTCTTATTAAGCGAGTTCTTCTTAAAGAGGTTTACCGTATAGCCTACAACAAACACTAACATGGTTGGAATCATCATTTTTCCCAAATTTCCCAACTTACATCTGTAATTTTTACGCAGTTTGTCCTATATTTCCGCAATTCATCTTCCAGTTCTGAGATCTTATCCTCCAGGGCTTTCTTGGCCACAATGATGTCTTCAATTTTCTGGTACACTTCCTCTTCCTCTTCAGCGATGTTTTCCTCCTTTTCTCCATCCTTTTCAGGAAGTTGTCCTATTTTGAAATCGTATTTTTTTAAATTCTCATTCCTCGTATTTAAAATATACTGCATGCATGCATGGTTCTCTTCAAAGTTTACCAATTTCGGAATGCACGTAAATGGTCACTTTCCGAGATGTCCTAAAATCGGGATCGCAGCCACTATGATGTATCACGATCTGGGAGATGCATTCTTCAATCAGACGATAATAAGCCACCCTAAAATATAGATGAACAAAATATTACGAGCTTAAAATCTTTAAATCAGAAAGAAATTTTCCATCAAATTACAAAATGTACCTAATTTTGGGATCATCTCTGATGTAAAGCAGATGTTGCAAAATGGAAAGTAAAAGGGGTTCGCACTCTGTGTCCAGGACGCTTTTCTTTATAAGTTCGAAACATTCGTCCATCTCCCTATTGTTAATGAGGCGATCAAGGAAATAAATACAGTTTTCGCCTTTTTACGAACCCGAAACAAGTTCGTAAAATAGAAAGTTCCTCAATGGGAATAGCATTAATAAAAACACGAAAATTGCAATTTGCACCGCACGACATGTTTGAGATCACACGAGGGGTGTTTATTAAGTTTCCTCAATAACTTACTTTAAAAAAATGAACGGCTGTATGAATTTTAATGAAATTTTGTAAAGAAATCCATCTATTCTTGAAAAAAATGTCCATTTTGTTGTGTGCATTTTTGGGAGCGCTGTGAATGCCTCGCTCAAAAAAAACTTTTGTTCGAGCCACTCAACGTCCACTTGTCTCGCCATCGAACACATTTCTCAACTGACCAATCCACTCCAAGACCCACGAGTTCGGACATTACTCGGACCTTAAACGTGTCGTGCATTTCAGCTCCTCAAATCCCTTCGAAAGTTAAAAATGCTGCTGAGCCACTATCTCCTCCGACTCCATCTGTGCGCACCAGTTTAAAGCACTCGCGATTGTTTGAAACGTGTTTTTTAATGTTGAAATATGTTCAGGAATGATTCCTACATATTTCAATAAAATTCCTACAGCGTTTTTAAAAAAAAAAAAAAAAAAAAATGGTTGCGGAAATTTAATGAACACCCCTCGTAAAAATCATTAATAAAGCTTTTTTACTAGGTAAAAACGTTGTTTTTGTAAATTGCAGGTGCGTAAAAATACGTAACATCGACGAGAAAGGATACTCAAACTGAAATCGCAAATTGTCAAATCGTTGAAATATCTTGTCGCAGTCTTGTTCTCTATAGCGATGAAATATATTCAATTGCATTTCCAATTCTTTGCTGCGATATTTAAACACGCCCTGAAAATAAACGAGGTAAAATTAAGGTTTTCGAAAAAGAAAAAAAAGCCTTTCTTGTAGATAATGAAGGGAAATAACTACGAAATGAAAATTTCCCAAACAATAATATTTTACTGATTAATTATAAAAAAGTTTCGAAAACTTTAAAACATTCATTTAATAGTGTTTAATCATAAAAAACTACAACTTTTCCATCTTTTAATCTTTCAAAACTTGTTACAACATTTATTTTATAGTGAATAATTATAAAAAAAAAACTTTCGAAATCTTTTTAAAACATTAATTTTATAGTAATTATTATAAAATAATTTTCAAAAAACTTTTAAACATTAATTATATATAGTGATTAATTATAAAACCTTTAGAAAAACTTTTTATAGCAATTTATTTTATAGTGATTAATGCTAAGAAACTTTCGAAGTTTTCTTTTTAAAGCATTAAATTTATAGTGATATAATTATAAAAAATCTTTTGAAAAACTTTTTAAATCATTAATTTTATAGTAAAAATTAAATCAATTATGAAATAACGTCAGAAAAACTTTTTAAAACATTAATTTTATACTAAAAATGAAATTACAGTAATTATAAAAAACGTCAGAAAACCTTTTAAAAACATTAATTTTACAGTAAAAATCAAATTATAAAAAACGTCAGAAAATTTTTTTAAAACATCAATTTTATAAAGATTAATTATATATAAAAATTTTGAATAGTAATATTACCTTTTCTAAATCTTTGAAGACGTCTCTCAAGCCCGCTTTCATGAATTCATTTCGTAAATGCAGCCTCAAATCCAAATTATTAGACGAATTAATCACGGCATTTATAAATTTCCAACATGAATGCTGCAAAGCCGATGCCAAAATCGAAATTTAAGGTCGTTCAATAAACGAGCAACTCAGGAACTCAGGTTAAGTTTACCGCTAGATCATCGCAGTTGAGTGAAAGTCCGTCAATAACCGTAGCGAATCTTTCAAAGTTTTTTTGATCTTGGTAGATTTCCGTTAATGCCTGTAGGATATATTTGTGTCTGCGTGAATGAATAAAATTCAAAAATTACTAAGTTGTTGTCACGCAAAAAACGTTAAGAAGTTTAATACTAAACTCGACTAGCGTTTTTACGTACCACACATTTTAGTATCCCCCCTCCCTCTATCACGTTCTCAAAATTTGAAAAAAAAATTAGTAAATATCTTCTTAAAAAAATTTTGCACTTATTTGAAATTTTAAAATTTTGAACAGTCGTAAATTTTTAAAAATAAATCCGCACATTTTTAAAAATAAAAATCTCAACTTTTGAAAACAAATCACCAATTTAAAACCAAAATATCGCAAATCTAAAAAAATAAACATCGCAAATTTTTAAATAAAATTCTCACATTTTTTTAATTAAAAACCCGCAAATTTAAAAAAAAAACAATCGCAATTTTTTACAAATAAATTCGCAAGTTTTGAAAATAAAAATCTCAACTTTTGAAAACAAATCGCCAATTTAAAACCAAAAAATCGCAAATCTAAAAATAAAATTCTGAAATTATTTGAACAAAAAAAAAAAAAAAAAACGCATATTTTTGGAAAAAAAAATCGCAATTTTTGAAATATTATTCGCGGATGAGTAACAATGGATTATCAAAAAAATGTGGCAAATTTAAGTAGGAAATGCAATATTTTTTTTTTACTTTTTCGCGTTCGTAAAAACGCGAGTCGACTAAATACGCTTAATACGAACCCATCTCCTACGAAACAAATAAGGGATAAAGAATCGAGCGCCGCCATCATTATGGACGGAAAAGTGTAATCCAAAGACTCGCATAATTGACGAATAATTCCTTTATTGGCAATAATCAGCTGAAGACCAGTCTGAAAAATTCAATTATTTACCCAAATAGACATCCAGAATTCAGTTCAAACTTGTAAACTCGCAAAATCAAACATACTTACCGTTTTACTAATCAACTCTTTCACGCAATCGATGCATTCCAAGTGCAATTTTTCTCCCCTCTTCGTGTCAATATCCCTGAACGAATTCAACAAAAAATTGGGCGATATTAAATAATGCTGAAAACATTTTGATATTTATTTAAAGTTAATAATCTTAAACAATACTACGAGGGGTGTTGTTTCCGCAATCATTAAAATTAACGTCAATATGGATTTTAATGAAATTTGGTAGAGAAATCCACGTAAACTAAAGGCATTCGAAACTCGAAACACGTCTGGTTCCATTAATTTCGAATAAGGAATCTATGCAAATGTACATACTGTATTTAAAATGAGAAGTATATTGTTAATCTAGTTGAAAAACATTGCATCTAATAAAAACTATTGATTCGCTATTGCCATTTTTTTTATCTACAAAGCCACCTCTATTTCCTCCTTTGCCATTTATTTGTGTGTTCTCACCTTGCACATCATCAATCTTACACTTCATCGATTGTACAGACTATCGAATTATACAGGGTGATTGCTAAAGTCACTTCTCAGAGAAAAATAATTATATCTTTAAAATGGTAACATATACGAAGATAATTCTTTTAAGTAACTTTAAGAGTTCTCCATGTGCTATCCGGAAACCATATTCCCTGCGACCTTGAATGTCACGTTCAAGGTCATCCATGTGCTAGGTCTGCGGATTTTTTGCAGCCCACAAAGCTTTGGTGTCATGCAGTGCAGCCTAAGTGTGTATGAAGTAACTCGTGGAGAAGAAAAATTCTGAATCGCTGTGCTATTTTCAAAACAATTTGAAATCAACTTTATTATACTAATTAGGCATCGCCCTACAACGTTCTAATTTACACTTTTAACTAATTTGCAGCGGTTTCTGAGATATCTGCAAAATCCGCAGACCTAGCACCTTGAACGTGACATTCAAGGTCGCAGGGAATATAGGTTCCGGATAGCTCATGGAGAACTCTTAAAGTTACTTGAAAGAATAATCTTCGTATATGTTACCATTTTAAAGATATAATTTTCTTTCTTTGAGAAGTGACTTTAGCAATCACCCTGAGTGGGTTAAATTTACATGAAACACTCCGTTACTCGCGTTATACACGAATTTCTAATTGGAAACCCATTTACAAAAGAAAATGTCACTGACCTAGAGTTAGACAGATAGAGGAAACCACAGTCTAAATGCTCAAACTGTCGTAGAGTTTATATGTATTTAAATGTTTTTTTTTTAAATACCCTACAACTCATTTTCTTTCGTAAATGTGTTTCCAATCGGAAGTTATTGAAGGTGAATAAGTACACTATATTTGTGGAAAGTTGTGAATGCCCAGAAACCCGATCGAGGCTGAGTGCCAACTGAAACTGCAACCACAACTGTAACATGAAACTTTAATTATACTGTTTGCATTTAGACTTTAGTTGGTGGTTTAAATTTTGATTAAAACGATTAAAATATAGTTCATTTTCCCTCGGGTAGCATTATTATAAGTATTGTTTTTTTTTTAAAAATGAAACCAATTTATTCAAATAAGGCGCGATTAATGTAGTATTTAATATACATGCGCAGTGCTTATACTGTATATTTATGAAAATAGTGTAGAATATAATAATTAAATATTTGCATCTTTACTATATACATGCATGGTAGTTATTTTAATAAACGGAGCACGTTTTAAACTTATTGAATAAAACTAGTTGGGTAATTACATGTACTGTAGGTATTATACCAAAAAAATTATTTTCCTATTTTATTAATAGGAGTACTCGGATAGAAGCGTTACGAATCTACTTTGGCATTCGTGAAATAACGTGTACAAAATAAATGCATTCATCAGTTTAAAAAACAGTGATAACCCCCAGTGAATTTTTCAAAACAATTACATGTAGCACACGTACGTGAATAATAGTGGGACTTAATTCACAACTCACAAATTACGATTCATCAAGCTTCTGAGTACCCCTAATGAAAGTAGAGGCATATCAAATCAACAACACCACTGTGGCACCACGTATTAATGCTACATACACCTTTTAATGTTTTTCTATTCCATTGGACTTAAAATGTTTCAATTGCCTATCATTTACAGCGTTCAACATAAGTGATAGGACACCAGTAAAATTTCAGAACTTGGCAAAATAAAAATAATTTTTCAATATGTTTGTCATTAATAACATTTTATTTGAACATACAATAAGAATTAACTAAACAATTTGCTTCAATTATTTATTTTCTTTACAAAAATAACGGAAAACTGAAAAGGTCATACTTAAAGTGCCATATAAGTGAGGAGACACTTTACAAAACGCTTTCAATACGTTTCTATACAAACGTATTTTTGTATAGAAAATAAATAATGTAAGCAAATTGTTTAGTTAATTCTCATTGTATGTTCAAATTAAATGTTATTATAGAAAAACATGTTTAAAAATTATTTTTATTTTGCCAATTTCCGAAATTTTACTGGTGTCCCATCATTTATGTTGAGCACTGTAACTAGCAGAGTGATGATGAGAATTGGTAATGCTGCTATTTTCCATCCCTCCCGCTTATTTCTCGAGTTTCCGCAATCGTTCACAAGGTGGGGCTAGTTGCCAGCTCGCATTTGTTCCTCATTCCCGTGGTTTTTCCAACGCGCTCTCATTTAACGGAGCAAAGTTCTTGTGTTTGGGTGTTTCCTAATAAGTGCGCGCCTGGGCTTGCATTTTTTTGCCTTAATTCGCTATCGTGGATATTCCCTTCCGAATGGCGGAATAATATTTTGGTTTACCAACGAATGGATAGTTTTTCTTTCTTCTTCAACGTTTTCCCACTTTTGAGCGTTTTGTTTTCTCAGCGGGACTGCTGTATTTAGGCCTAGCGATTCGCGCGTGGCTCTTGTTTTCTTTGGCAAGTTGAGAAATTGACGATGGAGTTCTGCATTTAACGACAGTTATTTCGCTAGAAATACCTGCTTAACAACGCCATCGTGCGATCAAATTCGGTTCAATTTCGGATGAAACTATCAAAAAGTATCTGGATCAGGGCCTGAATTTGTGTTTCATTACATGGACTTTTTGACAAGTGGCTTTTCGGCTGCATTTCCGAAGGACGAAAAATCGTGAATGGTTTCTCGAAATATACTTTGAGGCACGACGATCAGATAAGGTAACTTAAATATTAATTATATCATTGCATTGCAAAAAAGTGCTCAAATGCGATCGTGTACCGGGGAATTCCCTATCGCAAATTAAATAGGAGTAAATAATTTCCAGTTTTAGCTAGACGTTTCTTGCAAGTTGCTGTGTATACAAATTTTCAGATAAACTTGCAAGTGTTCACATTTTGGTTGAATAAATCAAACATTTCTGGCCCACTTGTGTTTTTTTAGGATTGTGTGTCTGTGGGGCATATATCTATGATGGATGGATAAATAAATACGTCAATTTAAACAGTAAAGAAGCGCGGGCCTCCGAAAATGAAATCAGATTTTTAAAATTTTATAAAGGAGCGAAAGTTCATGAATTTCTAAAAATTTGAGGAAAGGGGGGGGGGACGAAAAATGTATACAGTACTTAATGTTTACCAGCATGCCTTTGATTCTCACAAAGCAGCACACGAACATTCACTAAACAAAATAATTTTTAAAAAATAATTTACTCGCACGGAGAAATACTGAAAAGTTGCATGCATGTTTGTGTCAACATTACTGGATATATGCATTAGTAAAATGCATTCGTGTCCCCTCAAATTGATTGCCTTAGTCAGTTCTAATAGCATTTAATGTACAGTATATAATGTAGGTATACATGTAGTTCATTAGGTCTATTGCACCATCATCCCTTCGATTATCGATTGACAAATAGTCTAAAACCCATGCATTGAAAATGCTCTCTCCTGTAGGGCAACTAACTTTACTGTCTGTAAAAGAATGCTCGGCATGCACGCGAACGTTTTTAATCGATTAAATTGAATGAGTATGTTGTATAATTGTCAGGGCCAGAGTTGTTTTGTAAAGCGTTTGTTATTCCCCGTATAGCTTAATCATGTGCACGTGTCTAATTTTTTAAGGAATTGTTTATTTTAGCATAATTTGCAATGTTTAACTTGTTCGACTTTTTCTATAAATTCAGCGGCATACAGTATTTGCGGACCTTTAATGGTACAGCGGCTGACAATCTGTTTCAGATATAGTAAAAATAAGTAAAATCTTACAAAAGTCTTCTGTTGTTTGAAAAACAGTCTTTGATTTTTTTTTCAATTGCAAAAATAATTCGTCACTTTAGTTAATTTTGTGTTTCAAATGTTATTCTCATGGTGGACACCCTGCATTAAATATTGCATTGAATTTTTTCTCTGCATGTATGCCATGAATCTTAAAATTCAAGATTTATAAATTAAGAAAATTAAGTAAAAACCTGTTGCATATATTACCTTAAACTACTAAATTTTGGTATACAAGTAATTTAGTTTTGCTTAATATGCTCTCGAAATAGAAGGGGCGAATGTAGCCTAAAGCGAAAGTTTTATATTAGTTCCATTTATTGCATTTTGAATCCGTTGCTCATCCATTTGAAGATTGCGCTCATTACGCTAATCATGTTGCCACACTGTCAGTTATAACATGCTCATTAATTGCTGTTAATAGGGGTGCTCCGACAGAAATTTTGCGAATCGCACTTTTGCAATCGTGAAGTATTGTGTGCAAAATCGATACGGTAATTGGTTTAAGAAATTCACCGAAGGTTTTAACTGTTTATAAACGAATTAACTCCTTTTACACACGTGGCTTCGCGACTGCCAAAGTGCGTTTCGCAAAGCTTCTGTCTGAGTACAACTGTACCCCTATGAGCACATGGAGCATTTCCTCGTTTGCCTTTTTATTTGCTAAGACGTAATAATTTCCCAATGCTAACGGATATATAACCGTTTAACATTAAAAATGCATTACATGTTTTTCATCTTGAAACAATATCTTTTCTTCGTATCGTATAGATACGAAAAAAATAATTGTTAGACAAAGTTTTTAGACGACACGGCGGAACGCTCTATAGATTGTACATGCATTACAGCGAGATATTTGCTTATTATTAATAATTTATTTTTTATATAGAACTGATTTATTTAGGTGTTCGCGAGCTATGTTTCGCTTTAGTCTAAGCTTCTGCCGAACTTATTTATTCTTTAGAATCCCTATTTTATTCAACCGTCTTGCTTTTTTATGGATGAAAAAATTGATTAAAAGCCATGCGAGAGCATCTCATCATTTATTCAGCCTTTATTTTATGTGGCTGAAGGCAACGAGCTAAGCAAATTAAGTTCGCGTTGCATCAACCTCCGATTAAAACCTGCAGCATTGGACGGTTAAACTGAAAGAACATCGCCACGAAGCAACTGTTTAACTCCCATTTCTGATTTGGTGCAACCTGTCATATGTCCATGGTTGTTACTTGTTGTTGCGTCGTTAATGGAAGTAATTGGTTTAGTGCGTCGTGTTAGTAGACTTGCCTGGCAACAGCCATCATAAACTTAGATAATCATACTTTAAAAGGTTTTAGTAACGCGAGAGCGTATTAAAACTAATCGCCAAATGGCTTTGTTAGGTTCCATTCCTGCTTCAAATTCTAGGAGTGGGAATGACATTTTCTTAAGTTTCCCCTCACCACGCCGCTCTGTTATTATCATTTTAACGATCGACCTGACTCTTTCAGCTATCATAATTACTGTACAGGTATAGTAGCAAATTTAACGCAAGTTTTTGGGGAACGAATTCTTGCGCAACCTTCTGCGCCATCTGTGATAATGTGCAATGTAGCGCATTGCAACAAGCATGGCGTTTCTTGCAATACAAAGTATTCCGGCAGTGATTAACCGAGCGTTCATTCTGATGACCTAATTGGACGCAGCTTATGATTAGGTTTTGTCATTTTTATTAAAATAACGGTATGGACCCCATCCAGTTTTAATGTAGGTTATACCCTTATGCCCTACCAAATTAGCATCATTTGACTTTTTGACTTAGCATTTTCAATGAAGAGTAATCGCACCTTACAAGTGGGTTAATTAATGGCATACTGCCCTGTTTGATAAGGGATTTTGAATTTGCGAATCAAGATAAGCAGCTGATTAAATTAACCCCGTTGTCATAGTGCATTACTAACGACCACCTTGTTCACGCTAACCTTGGTTTTAATCTAGGCTGAAATTTTAATAACGCCAGATGAGATGTGTAAATTGAGTTACCGTATGATTATTAACACCATTTGGTGTTGAAGTGCCAAAATGTAAAGAGAGCGATTAGGCAACATATCTTTCTCAGATGGCGCCACTGGTTCTCTAAGCTATCCATAGGCTGTGTCACAACTGGGTAAAGTGTTAATTTCCTATACTTTACTCCTCACAAGTATGCGCGTAAAGCAAGCAAGTGTGCACTTCGAACCACTTTTGTCCACATTTACACTTGCCCACACCGCCATCTATTGACCTGTTGATCAAACATCTGATGATTGATCGAATAAAATTTAAGTGTCAACTTCATACTAAAAGCACCCAGTATAGGCACCTCCGTTGGTTAGGAGTGTGACGCCATAATCATATTGAAACTCCAATTATACTGTATGTAGGCTATGATAAATTAATTTTGTTAATTTCGAAGATTTAATTACTTTCCCTAGTCCTGTATGATACCATAATATAAATGTAAAACTTTACAAAATATTTAACTTTCTCCGAATTTTTAACTTCCATAAATATGTATATAAAAAATTATACTAGAATTGTTCCATTTATTCAGAAATATCTTCGTGTAACAATTTATTATAATTATTAGGCCTACCCAGGTAGTCGTGTAACTATACCAATGTATCTAATGAGCGATTTTACACGCTCCGGCACTGACATGACTGCTATAGAAGTCAGTCACGTAGCGTTTAAATTTGCCCTATAGGGTGAGAACACACTGAATGTTTACGTTCGACGTGCTTCTTTCAGCTTCTTTCCTGCTTGTTTTCATCTTCTTTTTTCCAGCTTTGGAATGCCCAATGAACGCTGATATCAGCGTGGTGGTCAGTGTGTTTGGTGGCGCCACTACATGCGTTATGCTAGGTGAAACATTCCGCGGAAAACCTTCCACATGCGCATATATTCCACACGTTTATACAATCGATTTTTGACCAATAGTGATCTGCATTGTGCCACTCTGTGTCTTAAAAATTTGCTTTCAGATTTTCAAAGATGAATGTTGAAAACATTCTTGAAAGCTTATCAGTGCTTCTTGTAAGCTCAGCCTGGCTCGGCTTACAAGCGACATGCCTAAAACGCATGCCGCAATCTTATCTTGCTTGTTGGCGCTAGAGTACGCAGAGTGGTAAGCGCCTGCATTAAGCATTCAGTGTGTTCTCACCCTTACACTGTTTTTTTATCAGGAATTTAAATTGTTACTCGTTGGGTAAGGTACTTACAAAGATAGTCAAGATTCAATATGAAATACAATTGAGCCTCGATCGCTGTTGAACTGGTGACCGCCATGTTTTATAGTATTAACGTATAGCGATGTTTTAAAAAATCTTCGTACTTCATTCTAAAAAATCCCAGAATTCAACAGTTGCGACGTCATCATGATGTCACTGTAGGCTGAAATTAGCAACCTTCGTGCATATTGAGCATTTAAAGTGCACACTATACCCTTAAACCATTAATATAACTTCCAGAACTCTGACTACACTTATGCCGTAAAAAGACGCTTCATCCGGGCATTTTTAAGCTTGAAGTTGCAATTCCACACTAAAAGTGACCAGTTGGGACACAGCCATATCTTATGCCCCGGATTCTCCTTATGGGTGATGTGCTGCACGTGCCTTGCAGTATATACTGCTTTAGAAGACCGTTTGATTGTCTCAAAATCTGTGTTTAATTGACCTTTAAACTGTTTTCACACCCAAATATTCAACCATCAATACATGTAACTTAATTTCATTTATACACTTTATCTGCAGGTTGTCTCATAATCGTGTTCAATTGTAGTTATGAACAACGACATACTCCAGTTTTTCCCCACTGGGGGCTGCCACCTTGTCGTGGTGGTGGGGCTTGAGTTTCTCGTTGACCCCGAGGGCATTCTGCCGGTAA
>JAQGAO010003050.1:0-17981 GCA_034697705.1 Ommatoiulus sabulosus | reverse complement strand
TCCTAGCGTTGGAATCGAAGAAAACGGAAATTGACCTTTTCAAAATGAACGCGATTTGCCTTTTATATTATAGATAAAACGTCTCGGTGCGCATAGTAAAATGCAATATTTCCCCATAACTTAAATGCATGCTGAAATCTAATAATCCATCCTTGCTATTTAATGAATGCTCGTGAAGCTTCTAATAAAATACAGATTTAAAAAATGCACATAGGAAATGTTGAAAAAGTAACATTTTCACGAAATAGTTCATTGTTACCAAAATTTTCGGGTGTTAAATAATTTCACTTTTTCAATGAAAACTATTCATAGAGAGAAACTAATTTTATAGCAATGTATACAGTACATGAATATTAAAATTTTAAAAATAAAGTATATGCAGTATGATTTAGATGCACACAGTCCAATATTTGAAACATCATGCATTTTTAAACAATTTTCTATGCATTTGTAGTTCTATATATAATACGAGTCGAGTAATACACGTGATTCTCATTAACAAATGAAATAAACGTGTCTTTTGGTGCATTTTTTATAATAGACATTAGCTGAAGAAAATGGTTCAGTTCAGGGTTTTTTCTATATACTCCAAAAACAGCTTTTTTGTTTAGTAGAATTAAATTATGGCTGAATCATCTTCGAAAAAAAGAGCTGAAGCGAGCAGTAATTAATTTGGGATATGCTATCAAAATTAATCAACGAAATGAATTACCGCTAAGTACGAAAATCCTAATCGGATTGAGTACGTTGGGGGTAAGTTACCAAAATAAGAGCCAGCCACGGTAATTTCCATTAGACGCCACCTTTAATCAACAAGCTTTCAATCAGAGTCAATTTCGTTTTCCTTTCGCAAAATTTTTGGATACTACATGTAGATGCATGAACGCAATTTCTCGAAAGATGTTCATCCAAAAATCCATATTTTTAAAAAGCTCTTCGCAACTTTTATCCATTTTCTACTTTAAACAATATACGAAACTACCATGCAAGCACTTAAGTGGGGCCTATACGCACGAATTTTGGTATCTAGTGCACTAGACAAATGGATAGAAAAAAAAATTATAAAAAACGTATTTCCATGGATGACGCCTTTTCAAAATTTTATTTTCCACAAAAGTGCAGAATGTTTGCAAATGAAAATATAATGCTGCGTGACATATAATGCATCATGAAAATGTCATATAATATTTATGCCAGATGCTTTCAGAATATGGAAGAAATGTACACAAAAATAACTGATCCTTCAAAAAATAGATTTGTGAAAATATCTGATAACCCTTGGAAACTTATTCGTGGAATTACGATGACCAATTAACCTTGTCCAAGGAAATTAATTTGCTCTAGTTGTGTCTTCTACCCAAAATCAGAAACACGTCAACTATTATCTAAGGTTAATTATCTATCAACTGAGATAATAAATAATGATGCATTATCCATGCGTGGATAACTAAAAAATTGCTCGAATAAACTTTTCTTGGGCAAGAAAACAGGTGGATAATGCTGAAATTTAAATCAAAATGTTGAGTTTAAAACACCAAACGATATAAATTATGCGTTTTCCGAATATGAAATTATCCCATTAATATCAAAGCTCATTCAACGAACTGGTCATTTGAAATAAAATGTGAACAGATAGTATCATTCTGCTAAAACGGTCGATCATATAAGAAGAGTTGAGGAATTGTTTATATGAAATTTCATCTAGGAAAGCGGAACAATTGAGCACTGGCCTTCCCATCTGTTGAATAGAGAAGCCTTATACACATTCAGTATAGTATATACTGTAGTGGTTTGAAGATGAAACGTAGAATAAACATTCGTCCCAACGGTTGAAGCTGGGAAAATTGCAACTATACCAAGGGAGACAATTTAATGGCGCAACATGTTTCATTTCGCTTCAGCGCACCAGCATCTTGATGCGGACACACAAAAAATAACTATTGAAATGGGAATACATCATGAATATTTTTTCGCAAAACTACATATTTTACTTGAACGAATTTAAATGACATCGAAATGCTAGCGCAAAAAATAAGGATGTTCTTTCTCAAGTTCTCGTAACTGTACTAATCAGTTAGAGCTTTTATGAGAGAAAAGCACGCAATACATGTGCTCCACAATACCTGAAGGCAATATTCCTTTCAGAAGATAATGCATGCATGGGTTGCGTCCGTACGATGCAAACAGAAAGTTATAATATTGGTTTGGGTATACATTAGTATTATGTTTATGCAGTGCTTCGGTACAATTAAGGAAACAAATATTTAAAAATAAATATACTTTTAACTTTTGAATATTTTAGGTAAACAAATATGTTTACGCAATAGATAAAGTACATGTGCTGTACCTGTACATGCACGTACATCCCGTTCCCATTGGAATATGAACAGCACATGTACTGTATGTCTCAAACATATGATATCTAAGTTACTGAATCATCTTATTAGTTTCTCATAACGTACAGTATAGAAGTCAGCGAGATAAAATCACATCGTGTTTTGACTTAGGTTTAAAGATCGAGAGCAAACGTCTATAAACAACAGTTCGCGCAAACTTTAATTCATTATAGTAGGACTAATAATCCATTATGGTATTAAATTGCACACATTTGGGAAAAGAAATTAAAAACCTAATTATCATTAATATAATCGGTCATGGAGAGCAGGAACTATTATTTTTTCAGAAGTTTTGTTTGCTTATAGCAGTTTGATGATAAAGAAGTGCCTTAAGCGAGCTTCTTTTGCTAATTAAGTGGGCGACAAAGGCCACCCTAAAATTAACATTGGAAGCAACTAATTATAGCAGTATCCAAGCATATTCTGTAAAGTTTATATTCCAATTTAAGTTGCTGAAGAAGAAGGAAAAAAGTTAATTTAGTTGATGAATAATTGTCTGTTGGAACCTGCCAACGAAGAAATTTCTCCAGCAAATTTCATTAACCTTTTTACGTTTCAAATGAGAGCTCATTAGCGCCTGTACTTGGCAATGAGGACTGAAGAGTATTTCTACAGGGTGTATAAAACCATTACTTATTTGTAATGAAATTCGGTCATGTATTCAAAATGCATTTATAGAATACGGTATATGTACTGTATCTAACGTAAACAACAAACCTGCTTTAATTATGATCGTATAAGCATTTCCAAAAAATATGTTAATCCTCTGTTAGAAATTCCAATTAATTCATAGGTTTATTCTCAAAATCTCCCTAGAGGTTTTATCAATAATTCAGATTAAAAGATGAAAACTAAGAAGCATCTGGTTTAATTATGATGTCTTATCAACGCTTATTTGCTCTAGGTTTACAGAAATCTTTTACATTTTTATAAAAAGAAAAGCTTGTTGTTTGTCATTACCTGTCAATTCACGTTAAACTGCATTCGATTCTAAACTTATGTAAAAAAAAAGTTTCTATTCAATAAAACCTTACTAATTTGTATTATTGTATATACATGTATAAACTTAACAGTAACAAGGTGAATTTAAAATAAAAAATAAGTCAGTTAATTTTTCCACACAAAAAAACAACGCTATGTTTACAAATCAACTATGACGAACTATATCTGTATGTGTGATTTTACGTCCAACTGAAGACTTCCCACAACACGTTGCTATATGAAATAATTGTTGCCAAATCTCGATTCAAACAGACTAGTAACAATTCGTGAAAAATAATTACGATGTTTAGTTGTAATCTTCCCTTTCAAATGGCACGCACTTTATGTCGTTTAAATGTACTCTGACAGTTATTTGTTCGTAAACGAGAGAAGCCCAACTCTGCACATTTGCAACAACAATGCAATCTCAGTTTATTTCGGTTTACGACATAGGCTAACAATGAAATGTAAAAAATTCAAGACTGGCACAGTCAGACATATACTGCATACAGAGACTGTCGGTATATTCTTTTTCGGCAAAACGATGCCACATTATGATTTTATTTAAGAGTGGAAGACGAACTGAAGATCCCATTCGCGATATATTGCCAGTGCAATTGAATCTTTCTATTAAATTTGCTTGTTGGTTCGTCGTGAGCGTTTTTGAGAAGTGGCATTCAATTTCGTCCAATTTCTTACGGGCCAATAAGCCATCCCAGTTTCTCCTAATCAAAAAGTTGGCAGAAACGCAGCTTCTCCCAAAGCCCCGATCGCCATTTTGAATATTTACGACTTGTCCTAAATCCCATCCTCATCAATTGAAATTGAACAAGAGCACTTCTACTACATTTGATCGAGTACAAATGCCACCAGTAAGGCGAAATGTGATCGCGTTGTACAATTCGGCTAACCAGAATTTAACGATGACGAAATGAAAATGGAGCTCAGAAGGATGATCGTTTTATCACCGCGACGTGGAAAACCAGACATTCTTCGAAGTATATCTTTAAGTCGAAAATGTAACATTACTGTCGTATTTGAATTTAAACATCCATGCATAAAACATAAAATGAACAACTCCATGCATGTTCATCAGATTGTTGTTAACTTGATAAAAGTTTTAAAATGAAAGAGGAGCTACTGTGATCCCAGAAATATATTTAAAGATATTCGTGATAAAAATCAGAAGACGTACCGAGGGTTTAGAATATCATCTTTTCCGCTATATAGAAGATTAAATTCTCAAATGCGCTTTGATTTTTTCCGTCGAAAAAGAAGAGTAAACTGAAAGCTTTTGAATGTAGCTTTTTTTCATATATTCTTTCATCAAACAATTCCAATAGATGAAGAATTCCACGACGCGTTTAATTATGGGCCTTATTGTCTACATAATTTCGGCTTCATTTAAATTGTAAGAAGAAAAGTGCAAATAAAATCGCTTTAATAAAGCTATATCTGAGATTGCACGTGACATTTCCGAAAACGCGTATATATTCTTAATATATAGAGAAAAAAACGCTATAATGTATTGTCTACAAAATGAAAGGATAGATTTTTTGCAAGCCATTTCCTCATTATCGAAGCAATATTGTAACTTCGTAGGCACGAAAATGTCATTAAATCTATCACAACCGACAATATCTTCGATATTACAAAATGTGAAATTGAACGCAGGCTCCTGCGATATTTATTTACAAAATGAGAAACGTAGCTTTCCTTATCGCAAACAAACCATACGCAATATAATTAACTAAAATACGATATGATGAAATAATGTAGCCTATCATACTTCCTGAAAGTGAACTTTTTAAAGCTGATACTTTTTAAAACGCAAGTCTGCTATATTTTCTGAAAAAATAACTAAAGCCAACCACACATAAGTTAAATTTGAAGAAAATGTGTGGAAGATGGGTATAGATAACTTTCCCACGCAGACGACGCGTGCTGGCTCCGCCTGTTGGGGTACTTCATAATTTTACTGTGGCAAAAATATGATTGCCTTCACTGTAGATAAATTGCACGTGCAGACGTGCAGGCGCATTCGTTCCATATATCATTTTGCATTATTTCTTTATGTAATTATTTATTGAGAAATAAACGAGAAAGTTCATACAATTTTTGATTTGTAGCGTTAAAACGGCATAAAACATCTACTTTCGAATAAAAAATCTATTCATGGGTAAATGATGGTATCTAATGGGGCATTTTCTTAGTTTTTAGAATGATAATAGCCACGATTCTCAGATTCATGTACCCCACAACACGCCCACAATGTAAATCGAGCCACATTACCCACGCCCACGTACGAGCTGCGTGACGTCACGTGCAAGTTATCTATACGAGACATTAAGTCAGGAAGTTCGTATAGTGCTTAATTATGTTTTCTGAACAACGTCTTCTTCAGTATAATGAATTACGTCTTTATCGCAGAATACATTTTAAATTTAGCAATTTATGCGTAAAATTGCCTGCTTCCACGAGTATAAAAAAACTAAGCAAAAGAAAATAAATTGGGAATTATTTTTATGGCGTCGACCACTAACTTCATCACGCCTAGAGTCAACCATGCAACGTGCAGAAACCTCAAATTAATGTTGAGAAAGAAGTAGACTAACGCATCGTTCTTGCACGACATTCTTGTAGATTCTCCAGTTCCTGCCTCTTAAAAATTTATTGTGAAAAGCTACGAAAGTTAAACGTTAATTCGACTCGGCGCGAGACAGGCAATCAACGACCGTGAAAACACGCTTGAAAATTAATGTTTCTGGAGAAAAAAAAAGGCACCAGGAATCCCCTTCACGACTCATTAAGGAAATTCCTCGAAAATTGCATTCGCTAGAAACTCCCCAAGGATTTTCAACAATGTGAACGAACGGGCAAAAGATGCACGCGTGCTTTTTGTTAGAAAAAGAAGGAAGCCACGCCCCTCGATACGTCCCATTAGACAAAATGGAGATATTCATTAAGACGGATGAGCCACGATAAGGGGTTATTATCATCACGCGGGATGTCATTTCTCTTCTCCTTTCCCATCAGCCCGTACAGATTCATAAACATTTCGGGTTAATGGGCATTTTAATTAACTCCAAAAATTCCAAGATGGCGCTCGACGCGAAATCACCAAGCACTATAGGAGTAATTAAAAGCCATTTTTCGGCTAGGATAACCAATTAGCCAGCAGCCTACGTTAACCGATAATTAAGGAGGTGTAATCGAGACGAACCTTTTAATGGCAATTGGGGACATGTCAAGAGTGACTCCAATTCGGCGTACGGATGCTCTCGAGATGTGGCGCTGGAGCACGTGAGCCACGCCAAACAGCACGCTATTTAATTAAATCCAATCCCAATTACCGATAAATGTATTAAAAATGCGATGGTAGCTCCAGGATTACGTATCCCTTTTTTATATCCCATGAATGGAAGCGGAACTGGAGCATGCTGACTTTAGGTATGCATGAAGAAACTGGTGATAAAAGCGAGCAATCTCGCGCAGATTGCGCGCTACCAGTGATTGCGCCTCCGCTAGGGGATCATTTTCGTCGACCCAGCAAATCTCATTTATAGGCTGAGCATGTGGGCTTTAACTAGGGGCATTTTTGCATCATAACTTGCATTTATCGAGAAATGCAATATTAAGTTAATAAGGATTGAAAATAAATGCCATGTGCAGGTGACATGTTTCGAGCAAGCGCCATGTTGAAACACGGTTTACTCGACACGTAACGATGACCTTATTTTCAGGGAATGGAAGTCGGTGTGTAAAGGGAAAAAGGGAACGTGTAACTTCTAATGGGTAATCTTAATCTGAGAGTAAGGATGTACAGCTACGTAATAAACTCAAAGAGAAACTGTTCTGACATCAATGCCACCAACATTTAATTAATTAATATGGTGTAAGTCATAGAAAGTATATATTAAAAAGACGTAAGATGTACGACGCATTAATACGTTTCTTCTCATTGTTTAAAAATTGGATAATTTCCCTAATTAGTTACTATAAAAATGTTAAGAATTTTCAGTATATTTTGTTTCCTAATGTGCTCGACAGGTGCATGCTCGTTACCTTTACAAACTCAACAGGTGACCAAGTTCATGCACCGTCAAAAAACTTCAGAAGTTTGCCAAACATTTTTCTCGCAACTATAGTTTATTAAATCGCAATAATTTTACAAAAACGTATTTCGGCTAAATACATAAAAATAGGATTTATTTATAAAATAAAATGATGAATCCTGAACTTCCTTCCTTCTGTGATTTCAAGTATTTTGTATGATTTTCGCAATACATCCCTATGTAAAGTGTTCCATGAACAATTCAGTTGTTTAAGTCATGTACATGTACTCCAAAGCCGGGTACACAGTATCACCAATCCAAAACTAAAAAATCAAGTTTGGAAGCCAAATTTGGCGTTCCCGTCGAGGGTCGGTGAAATGAAAGGAAAAACAGCCAAACATTTTGGCGGTGACGCTGCTATCAACGCTTCGTCTGCACGATATCGATGATACTGCAGACGACAGCACATCGTATTTATCGTGTTTCCTCTGTCGTCTGCTCAGTTTGGTCAATATGGTTTAATGCAGAGTGTATATATGCTCACGTTTTTGCAAAATTATTTTGTATAATTTTTTTAAGAGACTATAGTTCACGTTGAAAGTTTGGGCTTTGTGGTTTTTAGTTTTGGTTTGGTGGCCAGTGTGTACCCGACTTTCGATGCAAATTTAATCGGACAGACTCGGTTTTCGTCGTTATAGGTGGCTTAGGACCCCAAATTTAAATTCAGAACACGTAACTCTTTGTGATATGGGGACGCATGAAACGAAAATTGGTTGAAATGAAATTAATAGCATCAATTTTCTGCTTGCGGCAAAATTATTTGGCACTTACCATATTGACATATAGCTACTAAGAAAGAAATCGACTGATACACAACAAACTTTGGTTTATTGCACGCACGTAAATCATATCAAAGAAAACTTTCGCGTCATTGCTCTATTGGTAGGAATGTTTTATTCATCGAAATTGTCCATGAATAAATTTTATTCGGATTTTGCTTAACAATACGTCTATACGCGCATGAGACTATAACTGAAACTGCACACGTGTCACGTAGTTTATTTTTGCATCCTATTCCGATACTTTACACGCCTGGCATTACCTTGCGGCGAAAAGACGATGCTGCATTTGTAATTTTCCACTTTCAAAGAAGACCCTAAAGGCAAATTGGCGAATAAATAAAAACATGGAAAACCACGAGTCGAAATCGTTAACTAGGCAAATTCGAGAGGGTCTTTGACTCGCGATTTTACGAAAAAGCCAGTTTCGTAAATACGTGGCAACAAATTCATTTTACGAAAAAGTAAACAAAACGAAGCCCCCACCGCACGGAAACGGATTATGGATTTTCGAGGGAGGAAATGCGCGCGAGCGTCGGTCGCGCCATCTGTGGGACTTTCCGTCCAACGTCGGGAGCTCAGAGACAGGATTAAGAAGCATCCCCAACGGAAAAGCTCAGAGCGAAAACAGACGTTGAACTACGTGCTGCCGCTCGGAAATTGACTAGCAAAATATTTGCGGGAAAAAAAACTGCCGTAGGGCGCCGCTAATCCTATTTTGCCTAGCGGATTCAATTCGAGGAGGATGGTGGGGCGACCGCGGATTTTTCGTCGAATCTAGCTCGCGTCGCACGGTCACGTGTTACGAAAAATTCGCCGCTGATGTTTAAGGTCCTCGACGAAAACCAATTACGAAAAAAAAAAATTCAAAAATTTTGCGTGATCGAGGAGGGAATCCCGCGAGATTTCACTTTTCCAGCTGATTGCCGCTAATTAGGCCTCCTCCTGATTGGAAAACAGAATCTGCGTTCGGAATCTGACATTCGTTATTTCCGCGCAATCTCTTCCAACTTCTCCTCAATCGTCTCTCGGAGGATATTCAACAAGGTGCTTGTGGAAGCATGGTAAGATTTAATCAACTTTGTCACGATTCTCAAACCTGCATGTATTTCCGAATTCAGTCAGCAAAGTTCTTGGAGGAAGAATATACGCTGAGTTTTCTTTTATTAAGAGTAATCGAATATGTTTCTGTTAGAAATTGTTTCGTCCACATATAATTCTATTGGTCATTTGACCTATGCCCTTATTATGCTAGTCTTCCAATTTGTGGTCTCCGTGCCATCCGAAGGTAATAGGTGACTCGTCCGCATTGTATTATTTAAAATTATTCAATTACTTTACATTTTCATAAACTACAACTCAAATGTTTTTTAATTTTTTTTTTGTTTTAATTTTAACTCGGTAGTGCAAGAAATTAATCTGTGAGCATGGGTTCGGGCCACACGCAGGCAATGATACATGTATATTAAAGAATTCTTCGTTGAAAATTTCAGTTTGAAATGGCAACTAATAAGATAGGACATACAGTGTAGATGACGTCAAGGTGCACATGGTCAATAAATGACTTTAATTGGCTTCATTTTAGATGGGTTTTGCTGACCCCTGACACGGAAAACAATGTCGATTAAAGTCATGTTTTGTTAGATCTGGGAGATCTGTAAAAAAACCTGACACTTCTGTTATTAAAGGCAAATACTGTAGTTGAATAAGAACAGAAAAATGTACGAAGAGCACTTGCAAGGAAATCATGTAGTGGATACTGTATGTGTAAACACAAAATAAGTGGAGCTGCTACAGCGATTTTATCTCTTGACACCGCCAATATTCTAGGCAATTTGGCTTTTTCAACAAATCTGCTGCAGTAATAGAATTAGTAGGCTATATTCTCTTAAATTCGCATTTATTTTAACATTTCCACCTTTTAGCATTTAAGAGTCGCATTCATTATTCATACAGTATGCTGATAATATATGCAAAAAATCTGCAAATAATTGTCACAAAAACTATAAACTTGATGCACGTTGGTGTTCAAAAGCCAGCGCTGGTGTACTAATTAATATACATGTACTGTATGAAGTAGACTCAATTCGTTGCTTTTCCTACAAAAGGAAATAATTTAGTCTATTATTTTCCTAATTTTTCACCGTAGTATGGATTTGTAAATCACGCCCTAGAATTGCTGGTCATCAGAAATTTCGGAAATGAAATATGGGAAGAAATCAAGTAAGTCGCAATTAGTCACAACACGCAAAACAAATAGCGGTGTTTAATTTGAGCCATTTATTTTTAATAGCTTTTCGTAAATTTTCAATCACAAAAATACCTATCCATCAAAAACTATACAATTTGACTTAAATTACGTGCATTATTTAAACAACTTATAGGAAAGAAGCGGAAGTTCGGATGGAAGGCCAATTTTTAGTGCGAGTCATTTACAACGACGAAATCACGTACAATTTGGTGTTTGCAGCCCAGAAAATATTAAGTAAGTACATTAAACAGAGCTATCAAATGTATACAGAAGAATCTGTTTATTTAGCATCACAATTTTATTGGTGATAAATATTTTTCAACGACGGAAATCCAATTTTTCAGAGGTTCCAGCAAACATTATTTTGGAGATGTTTGGGAAGATGTTCTTCGACTTCTGCCATGAGTCGGGTTACCACAAAATCCTGCAGGTTCTGGGAGCGACCCCTCGGGATTTTCTGCAAAATTTGGACGCGCTGCACGACCACTTGGCCACTATTTATCCGGGGATGCGCGCCCCTTCCTTCCGTTGCACCGAACGACCGTCCGATGGCGCTTTAATCTTGCATTACTACTCAGAACGTCCCGGCTTGGAGCCAATCGTCATTGGAATAGTTAAAGTAAGCTCCGATCTCCAATTCCGTTTCCCTATTATAAATGAAGGAATTTCCATCCAGATTTTTTACTTTATGATAATTTCGAATTAGTTGCGAACATTGAATGCTACTGCATGCGCAAGTTTGGATAATAAATAATTGTATCAATAAGCCGTCTTCAACAAATGAGTCAGGAATCCGATCTATCCTATATATTCAATCATATATTACGACTATATCATTTCTGTTGTTTAAATATACAATATAAATATGAAAAATTCACCTATTTCGCAAAAGCCTAGTATAATATGAGCATGCAATCATGTCAAGTCAGTTTTGTGACCAACTTTTTCACAGTCAATCTCATCCACATTCTATATTTCGTATTATATTTCTATTGATTTTTACAATAAGCCATGGTGCGCTTACTTGAAAAAACCATAATAGGGAGTCTTACAAATTGGGGTCTGAAAATCACAGTCCTCAAAACGTATTCTTGCATCCTAAGTATAATCTTTCGAACCACTACCTTTCCTGACTTCAACTTCAATTTGCCTCAATCCATAGAAATGCGTTTGGCATTATGTTTCATGAAGTTGGGTTTGCATCCTCTCTGGGGCGATTGGAGATGTTGCTTTCCGAAGATGTCGCATTTTTATTGGTCGTTCGGTGAATCCAACGATCGACGCACTGCGAGGAACCGTCACCTTTAATAACTTGTTTGGATCTTGAAATTGATTTGAAAGATGCCAGCCGCGAGCGCTAAAACAATTCGGATGTAAAATCGGCGCAATACACCGCGTGCCATCTATTGACAATGCGGTGTAATTTCATCTGTAGCTCCACGTTACAGCAAACCCCTTCTATACTTTTACTTTTTTTTCCGTTTTCGATTGCAGGCCGTGGCCAGCAAGCTTCACAACCAAGAGGTTGATGTCGAGAAGATATCGGGCAAAGAAGCTGGCGATCACGTGCAGTTCTTGATAACGGAAAAGACAGCGGCCAAGAAGACGAAAGAGATGGCTCAAGAAGAATACGAAATGCTCACTAAAGGTAAGTCAGCATAGTCTCGATATAATATCATGGATGGGTTGGTTTTCTCAACGTACGGAACTTGTACCGCTGAATTTTCAGAATCCAAAATAAGTCCGGCGACCTTCTGTCTGGTTTTTCCGTTCCACATTCTGTTCGACCGCGACCTGGTCATTCGTCAAGCCGGCATCGCCATCTCTCGAATTCTTCCCCAGATCAACCGCGCCGGCTGCAAAGTCACCGATTTGATGCACGTGGTGCGACCTCACCTCGACTTCACCTTCGACAACATTCTTTCCCACATCAATACCATCTTCGTGCTGCGGCTGGGGGACAACCTGTTCATACCTAAGCACAAGCTCAACAACTCCCACGCGCACGCGCACGAAGAGCACTCGACATTGAGGCTGAAGGTAATGACTGCACAACTGCGCGTATCATAACACAGCCATCAAAGGTTTAAGGGCGCAATGTGCCGGTTGTATAGCTAAATAGGGTTCAGCGAGATTCACGTGTCACGTGCATCATTACGACTGGGTACTGCCCAACTAATGCGCGAATTGCAGCTATACATGCTGGAATGGTGCACATTTTGTCTTACAGGGCCAGATGATACACGAATCCGAGCGCGACTTGATGCTGTTTGTTTGTTCGCCGAAACTGACGAATTTGGACGACCTCCATAGGTAAATATTCACCATATTAAAAAATATGACACGTATTGTTTAAACGAAAAATACTTTAGTGGTCTCGTGGGTGGACGAAACTAACGAAATTGAATAATCAACAACGATAACTTAAGTAGAATTGGTCTTTCAGGCAAATTGTCTATGTGTTCTCTCACTTTTATTTTAGACGCGGATTGCACCTCAGCGACATCCCGCTCCACGATGCCACACGAGATTTGGTGTTGCTCTCCGAACAGTTCGAAGCGGAGTACAAGCTGACTCAGAACTTGGAGATTCTAACGGATAAGCTGCAGCAAACGTACCGAGAACTGGAGAGCGAAAAGATGAAGACTGACACGTGAGAAACCGAATCAAACCACAGATAATGGCCTGCCCCTTGCCGATTTGACCAATATAATGTATATTTTGGCCATTTCCGATATAGGTTATTGTATTCGGTGCTGCCACCAACCGTGGCATCGGAGTTGCGGCACAACCGTCCCGTCCCTGCTAAGAGATACGAAGAAGTCACCATTCTCTTCAGCGGAATTGTAGGCTTCACCCAATACTGTGCTCGGAACACCGATGCCAAAGGGGCCATGAAGATAGTGCGTCTTCTGAGCGACCTCTACACCACCTTCGACGATCTCACCAATCCAAAATACAACCCGAATGTGTTCAAGGTAGTAAACTTGGCGTGCGAGTAGGAAATATTCACTGTAAAATCACCTCGATCATTGACTTTTAAACAGACTACTACCTAATGCCTAAAATAAATATTTTTGCTGGAATTTTCTGAACTGTAGCAACAGCTCAGAAAAAGTATGACACCTCCCTTAGTAACCATGGCTATCAAGGAAAGTGTCATTTCTTCCAAAATTCTCGACAAACATTAATTAAGGAAAGCGTTTCATTGCATTATTTCCAGAATATAGGCGGAAAATTGAAATTACTTTGCTTGGTTTTCGGAATTTTAATTTGATCTTCTTTAACATTGCCATTTACAATGATTGGTGACGTGATTCTAGGTAGAGACCATTGGGGACAAATACATGGCAGTCAGCGGTTTGCCGGACCCATGCGAATCCCACGCAAAGTGCATCGCAAAATTAGCTCTCGATATGATGGATCTCTCAGAAAAAGTGAAGATTGAAGATGCAGAGCCAGTGGTATGAGTGTTGAAAAATTCTAATGAGGTATAATTTCAAAAATTTCGTAGCAGTTACCAAGTTGATTTTCTTACAGAAAATCACCATTGGCATTCATTCTGGCGAGGTTGTGACAGGTGTGATAGGCAAACGCATGCCTCGGTACTGCTTATTCGGGAACACGGTAAACATCACCAGCAGAACAGAGACAACTGGTGAGAAGGGAATGATAAACATTTCAGAGGATGCCTATAGGTGAGCTACGTGTTTCCTAAGCAACGCGTCAATAGTGTGTTTACAACAACCGTAGAAATATTAATTCGATTATATTATCTATTTTCAGATGTCTGCAGCAGCCTGAGAATTTCGACCCTGAATTCGAATTTACCTACCGTGGGCCAGTGACGATGAAAGGCAAAAAAGAGCCCATGAAAGTATGGTTCCTCAAACGGAAAAACTTAACTTAATCTAGATCGATGGACATATGTTGCTTCATTCAAACAAATATGTAGTATGTGGTTCATGTTCCACATTATATTTTCTTCTTGAATACACCAAAGATTACCATTGTACAGCAAGTATAGGGGGTCACTAATTCATTTGCCTACCTTGTATCATCAGCGTTGAAATCAGACTCCATGTCCTCGGTTTAAGCTACTTGTCCGAATTTCACAGAATTACCAATGGTCCTCACAAATGAAGAACGTCTTAATTCAAACGTTGTGATTACATGTCGTAGTCTCTTTTCTAGCTGGTTCATCCCATTGTAACTGAAAATAAAAATAAAAGTATTTTAAGTGGTACAAATTTAAATTTTATACCGTAATTCATTTGAAATTATGTAGAAACCTTATAGGGTGATCTATGTGTATATGATGAACCCTGACGGAGGGGGTTAGGAGTCCAAACCCCAATTGTGAAAAAATAACACTAGATAGACACTTGAAACTTCCTCCTCCCCCCCCTTCCCATTCACCTTATTGAAAATACATGTATACGCCCCTAAAAATGAGGAAGAAATCTACACCAAGTTTTTTCTGTAAATTATACACCCAATTATAGACATTTATCAAAGTGATTAGTCTCGAAGTGCATATTTATGAAACCTTTCTTTCAAAATAAAATTCAAGTGCTAAAAGTTATGACAGTGTTTTTGGAAGTTGGCCAATCTGCGGGTTCCTATTGTTAATAGAATTTGCATTGTAAATAGGTCATCCATCATTTTGGCATGATCGAGTTAAATTATAATGATCGAAAGCTTTTTTGAGCAATGAAAATCAGGCAAGCTTAGGCATGTTTGTTAACATTTTTGGTGGGAATCCGAGAGATGGTGGTATAATGGTATTCCATGATTATATACAGATAATATATAGACTTGCGGTCTATTTACCTAATGAGTATTATTAACGCAAGACGCATCCTGAAAGCAACATTAAAAATGACCTGACTTTACCTTCAAAAGAATCCAATTAGTAATTAAACCATTTTGGTTATTCATAACTTTCGTGAATGAAATTCGCAACTGCGCAGTCAAAGAGTTGCGACGCGACGCTTCAGCTAGCGATCATCTACACTCTACAGCATATATACAGTATACTCTACATGCTTAGTTAGGATTTAGGAAAGTTTGGATTAGAGTTAAGACCTTCCAGTTCTATATTTTTAAATTGATAATTAACATTGTTTAGACTTCATTAGTATTTTTATTTCAAACTTATTTATCAAGTCTCTTTTTAGTTTTCAACATGTTTCATAACGTTCATGCGAACAAACTAAAAAAACGCGTCTACTGTTTGTAGTGTATTGGCATTAATTGTTGCCAAGCCGGTAGAAACCGACAAATGGATAGGAGATTTCCCTTCAAAATAACGTACACACAAAAAATAGTCTAATTGTCTAAATGATTTAAGCGATACAATTAAATATATAACAAATTTGGTTGATCTTAAGGCGGATACACACCAACGAAACAAACTTAAACTTGCTTTCCGAGACTGGAATATGCAAATTTCCAAATATTGCGTTAACAGGCTTTCCGAATTTGGAGTTTCCAGTTACGTCAACTGAATTTCTGGTTTTACCATGTCTAGCAATTTTTTTTCCTAAATTTGCTAACATTTTTTTAAAATGTATGTACATGTAATGTACAGTGTAATACATGTAAGAATTAGAACAATTTCGGTGTCGTAGATGCTTACATTAGGGTGAGAACACACTGAATGCTTACTTTCGACGTGCTTCTTTCAGATTTTTTCCTGCTTGATTTCACATTCTTGTTTCCAGCTTTGGGGCGTATAATGAATGCTTATATCAGCGTGATGGTCAATGTGCTTGGTGGCGCCACTGCATGCGTTATGTTAGGTGAAACATTCCGCGTAAAACCTTGCACATGCGCAGTAGCATCTCATGATGAGTGCAGGACACGTTTTTACGGTACATAGGCGGCATGCAGTACAATCGATGGCTACTGTTTAGACCAATAGTGATTTGTGTGCCACTCTGTCTTACAATTCTGCTTTCAGATTCTGCTTTCTGCTTTCAGAAGCTTATAAGCGCTTCTTGTAAGCTCAACCTGTCTCGGGTAAGCTTTCTTTATGTGCGCCCTCATTTAAAACGCATACCGCAGTCTTATCCCGCTTGGTGGCGCTAGTGTACACCGAGTGGTAAGCGCCTGCAATAAGCATTCAGTGTGTTCTCACCCTATAATTGTAGGCTCTTATTTTCGCTTTAAGGAAGGATTATAAATTCATGATTTATCTCGATCGAGGCACATACAATAGGTTCTTCCGCGTCGGGCTATTTATGTTTATAATATGTTACATTAAAAAAACTTGAAAAGAATCCAATATTTAAGGCACGATAATCAAGGGGAAGGGAATTTATAGCAGACGATTTTGAATTTTTTCCGACTTAAATTCTTAAAAAAATAACTGGGAGAATTTAAATAGCCATAATAGCGTAGGTAGATGTGTCATTTAACTAAAATACTGTATATATATGTTCCTACGAAACTTCAACGTTGCAGGTCTAATATATGATATACGGCATTTTCAATTAGGAGGTTGTATACGTGATGCTCTCCCAAAAAACTTTTGTTAATTCAACTGCAAAAACACATTTTTTAGATCTCCATATAGTCAATGTCGTTCCTTTGGTACCAACGGCGTATTTCGGACTTTTCTTACCAGAGGGTAAAGCGAAATTTGGGGAAGAAGGGTTTGAGGGTTTGAGGGAAGGACGCACGCGGAGCGACAAATTTCTTCGAAATGCAATTAACCGGGTTTAGATGACCGTGCAAACGAGCAATTTTCGTCCATCACGATGCTCGTTTTTAGTTGAGCTAATTAATCGCTATATCGCCCCTCCCCCTCCCCCTCACCTCTCCAAATATGGCAATCTCACGGCGCCCACTTTTTTGTCTTTTCTTAGCTCGGCGAAATGTCACGTAAATTTGGATGGCGTGATGCTGGAGGGAGGCTACGGCGCTCCGTCCTTCCGAAAAATGCTCCCTTTTACCTGTTTTTGGCCCGTGGCATTGACGAACAAAAACGGGTTACAACGCATTATATCGCGTTTGTTGGCCGCTCTTCCGTCAGTACAAAAACTTGTTTCGCAATGGCGATTTGTTTCGGTCGTCGCCACGCGATTGCACACCATTGCATCAGCCCGGTCCGTGCGATAAGAAACAACATGTACTTGAGATGGACCTTGCGTAAACTGAAGCTTTTAAAAGAGCTCTCACCAGTTGACACCAACTTAATTGCGCATCCTTTATCACAACGTGATATTCAATGTTGAATGCAATTTTTGACGTGGGAAAGGGGAGAGGGGGGGAGGAGAAAGGGGAAGTGAATTCGATCCTAATTTGGTTAAAATTGAAATTGTTTTTGACTTCTGTATTACATCGTAAGGACACGATCACGTTGAAGCTTATTCCAGTCAATTCAATTCAATTCAAAAAGATACCCTACAGTCAGCAAGTGAATGCCATGTGGTAGGGAGGACCTGCTAGGTGG
>JAQGAO010003049.1:0-17983 GCA_034697705.1 Ommatoiulus sabulosus | reverse complement strand
TTTTCTGAAAGGGGGGCGGTCAGTTAATTTTTTTTCGAAAAGGGGGCGGTAGGCCAAAAAAGTTTGGGAACCACTGCACTAGAGGAACGATAGTGATATTTCCCCATTTGGAAGAGATATTATTGGGGTTACTTATTTTTTGGATTCGTCTTGAAGAAAAACTTTGAAATTGGTATTGAAAAGACAATTTTTGGTTGTTTTCTTCTTTCCAACGTTAAGTATATAACAACATTTTCCCATTTATAACCGTCAGCATCCTATTCCTGGTCAAAACTGTGATCCAGAACATTTCATATAAATAATGTACATCTGCGCTTTAGTTTCCTGACTTTTCCAGATTACATTTTTAGAACTGCTGCCACTTATTTTCTGATTGTTTACCTTCATCCCGTCGATTTAATCTATAGTTAAATGCGCAGTTTCGATGGATGATAACTTCTGTTTTCGAGTGCTAGCGACATTTCAATTTCGCGCCAGTTCCACTAGAGGCAAGAGGCTGAGAAGCGCCCTCTATGAATCATGCATCAAAAGCAA
The DNA here is from genome assembly GCA_034697705.1 of Ommatoiulus sabulosus. NCBI lineage: Eukaryota > Metazoa > Arthropoda > Diplopoda > Julida > Julidae > Ommatoiulus > Ommatoiulus sabulosus. Next base: position 17,449 of record JAQGAO010003049.1, on the reverse strand, counting down.
CGCCTGTTAAAAACCATTTCGTTTTTTTTTTTTTTTTTTTCGTTTTTTTTTAACAATCATTTTACTCCGTTTTCGCGTGACACGCAACAATATCGTCGCTGTTAAGAGCGCAGCTTCTCCTTATTGATTGCAAAACGAGTCGAATGCATAATAACATAATCCAGAGGCTGGGCTCTTACCCCTTTCGGTCTGCCAGCCCGAGATGCCTCACTTTTTTGCACTTTCAATAATAATTTTTGGAAGGCAGCACGTAACAAACAACTGCCTTTTGTCTAGACACCTCAGCGAGTAGGTTTTCAGCTGAACAATTTCACGCAAAAAAAAGCGCCGCATGTCCGAGCACTCATCGACACAAAAGATGTATCACCGTCGTACACGTACGCAAACCAGTTTCACCAAAAACGCAACGTATCTCTCCGAGGGAGGGGAGGGGGGATAGTTGAAAGGTCATTGGCGGCCAGTTGAATGCGCCTGGGCAAACCTTTAATTGCCCGCTCGGATAGCGCTAAGTTCTTCCAAAAGAAACCTTTGGCCGATTTTTCGCAGAAATGCGAGTCGAATGACCATTGGAAAAACGCAATCACTTTTCATCATCACCTCGCAAATCCCGAGCCTGTTTATTGCGCCTGCATTTCGGTAACCACCGAAAATTCAGACCTACGAAGTGCCAAAAAAAAACAAAAAAAAAAAACGCAACAATCCACCTTAGGTCACATTCCTCGGCCATAAAAATAAGCCCACGTTCCTTGCCCGATTTACGACCGCTAACAAGATGTTCAACATCGCGCTTCTCCTCATTTTCAATAAACTGCGACAATGATGCTCCGCTCCAATTATGGTGGCAAAAAAAAAAAAAAAAATCAGTTTGGAAATGAACCCAACTTGATGAACAGATTCGTGTATTTTTAGCACGGCGATTGCCCTTTTCAAGCAAATATCTTTTGCTCGTCTCCCTTTGGGAGAGAAGAAATGTCCGAGAAACTAATTGTTGGTCGGTCAACAGTAATTTGAAGGAATTACCTGCATGGGTGGCAACGTGAGGGGGTAACAAATAGCAACTTTTGTGACGGGATCTGCCGGTTTGTAAGCATGACAAAAATCAAATTTGCGAACACCGAAAAGCGTTTTTCAGACCCATTTCATGAACGATTTTTATCAAGCGTCTTGTGACGTCACTTTTTTTGCTATCAATGAACTCCGTTATCGCAAACATGTATAGGCCTTGATCAAATTTAGTGCAAATTACGTTCTGTTACTTAATGCGCTCCTTAACCTACTAAAATGCTAACAATTTAAGAACATATTTTTGTTTTTACACCATTTACTAAGCGATTTCGGAGGTTTTTTTTTCAAAATTAGTATGTTTAAAAATAAATTCGAGAGTTTAAAATTTCATAAACATACATCACTGTAAGTAATCCAAGGTAGACAAATCATGCTACAAGGTGGATGATAAATGTCGTTAAACGATAAAAATCGTTAATTTAAACGAAATGGTAGCATTAGGTTACCTTTACAGAAGATTCCTGACAGAAGCTACATTTATATGAATCGTGCTGTAGCATTCATAAAGTCACGTGTGCAAAATCAACCTTCAGTGTAACTGCTTTAAAAGATTCTAGGTTTCAAAATCCTTGTTCGTGCACACCTACAAGTATATCTTAACTTCCAAAGTACTATTCGTAAAGTTTCTGTCTGAGTTCCGCAATTCTTTGACTGATCCATCAGATTGGCAAGAACGTGCGCCGTGCTGTCAAAGTGACCTTTAAAGTCGGACACGTACTTTACGTGTTTTAACAAAGGCAGATTCATTTCCGAGTATTTGAATCGATAATTGTGGCAATATATACTTGCATAACCGATCCAGTGCCATGGATCCCGCATAGTTGCAGGATTTCCAAACACCTGCGGATGACAGTTTTTCTAATTTGTGACTATACTCCACGCCAATGTTATATCATATAAACGTGGAAGGTCATATCTCGATAACATTTTCAAAGTAGCGCATGAAAGCCAATCTGTTATGATAAGTGCGCAATTTCATGTTGGGATAATGCCAGTTTGCGACAAACATTTGTAGGGCGTTATTTGGCTATTATTTCGACATTAGTAAGTTTTACTATTTGCATTTAATTCAGTTAACGTCTAACAGCAATCAGACAATATCAATAATTACATACATACAATGCATACGTTTAAGAAATGTTTCCAAACAGCTGCTGTCAGATTTGAATGTCAAGTTAACAACACAACGACACAACCGTCATTCGTGTATTATATTCCAATTCTCGTCAATATTACTTGGACGGTGCAGAAGGTCACGTGACTATTAAAACACGCTGGCATCGAGCACGTTGTGCAAAAGCACTTGTGCACTATTTGGATAATCCCCGATCGCTCTCCTATCAACAACAAAAAATCGTTATCATCAGGTGCATCATGATGTTGTTGCAACAGGTCACAACCCCGTGCACCGAAACCATAATTTGCTGCTATAGTAACGACCAAAGTATATTAACAAGAGTAAATCGGGTTGCTGTTTTCAAAGGTGAACTTCATAAAAAAGCTGCGTTAGCTCAGGTTGTCAATGTCACCTTTCACCATTGTACAGTTTGATGACGATGGTGAAAGTTACGCACTTTTGCATGTTGCTCAACTCCATAGTCTACGAATATCTCTGTATCAGTGTACACGCAATTGAATTTGTGTAAAAAGCTTCAATATCACGCATGGAGCATACACGACCACTTGACGGTAGTTTTAGCGCAAGTATGCCCATAGATGCCGCTAAAAGCGGCTCGACAACGACATTTCAGGCGTCCTTGTAGACAAGTAAAATTCAAACAAAGCTCACAAGTGTCGCCACCTGTTCAAAGCTGTCAATACAAATGTGACATGCGCTGCATGAGTTTTCATATTCCATCCCCCCATTAGAAGTGAGATATTGCAGGCATATTATTAAACGCGTACTTCATTTTAAATTTTACATTTTTGATCCCTGTGCACAAATCGCCAGCTATTCTTCTGCATATACAAACTGCATTTTCGCATGCAAAAACTATAATGAATACAACTAACATCTTAATAGCTTAATATCAGGAAAATCTGCAAAGCATCCCCATGCTATATATTTATAACAAAAAAGCGTCGTAAATGCTCAGAATTAACGTCCAAATTTGAAAAACTTCGAAAAAAAGTTTTAAAGTGCCTGCATGCATTAAACATTCGGTAAAAAAAATTTAGTTCCAAGCAATATATATATATGGCAGTATTTTTTCTAGTTTTTGACAGTAACTTCGCCGCTTTAATAACATAATTGAAACACTCTGAAAATTAGGAGGATCGGACAGGGCTAATATGAAAGGGGAAGAAATAATGCGGACTAAACAGTATGCAATTATCATTTAAATTGCGCCCTTATAATAACGACCCAGAATCAAACCGCACACGAACTTTTCGCATTTTTCATTTTCGACGAAATTAACACCGACCATTATTTTAATATTTCGGTTTATATGCGGCAACCCGAAATCGGTTCGCATTCTTAAACAACACGCCTATACGCCTCTAACAGAGTGGACAAACTGCATAGCGTGTAAAACTAGAATTTGAGTATAAATAATTGCCATATTTAATAGCATTTTACATAGAAATTTGCTATTCGGATTTTTTTATTTTTATGAAAAGACCGCATTTCCAAAAGCATCAGAATGCATTTTTACGCTTATAGCCGGAAGGGAGGCAACAAGCTGGCGATTGGCAGATAAGCTTCAAATTTAAGACTGTATACACAATTACAGAAAACTGAGAATTTCCTTTGTTAATCCGAATTTGTATTTTGATCGCTCCAATATTGATGAAGTTCTCCGTGAATCGATATTTTTTTTTCTCAGATTCCTGGAACAGCATGCCGTTCACAATACGTAAAATAACTTCGCTCATTTTGTAATTGAGTAGCCGATTACATGTATAGCTATTTCCCATTGTCACCTGACGCATTAATGACCCATAAAAATGATTATTGAGTACAGGATCGCTCCCCTGACGTACGAAGTCGAGGCAAAAATCAACATGTCGCACCCACGCTTCAAAAAGCGACACAATTCAACATTTTACATCTTGGAATTATAGCCAGTTTTAAAATGCATGGTAATGAAGTGACACCATTACTTCCCTAGCCCTTTCCATTTACCCGGGCCTGGGACCGGCAGCATTAACGAAATACATCACTGCACGTGACTGGGGAGACACCAACCTATAGCATAAACGACATACATGTACTGTACATATTCTTCATGGCTATCGCATCCAAAGATTTTCAGATATTATAAGAAATCTTGGAGGAAGTAGGCTGATCCTCTGAGGATCGGCCACGTCCAACTTAACAGATAATAATAAAAACTGTCATTTAACCGAAACTAATGCAACCTTAGATATGTCGATTTTAATGATTCAACATTGCGCTCATTTTGCTCGGCTTATAATGCAGTCGTTAATTTTGATATGTCACTTTCAAAGCTATAGGGTGAGATGTTACAAGTTACAAACTGTTCTAGTTTTCCATCGTAACAAAGACGGTCTCTTCTAAAACCAAAACGAAAAGTCGGTCAAAGACAACGATTCGAGTCGAGGACAGGCCGTTTCACTTTCACTGTTTATTTGACCAGGAAATTTTCCCGCAACTTCGAGATTATTAGTCACGTGTCGACACCCAGTGTGTTGTTGCCTCGCAGCCCAACCCTTCCCTTCATTCCTCAGCCGCCCCATCCAGCGATAGCGTTGCCTGTTTTTGAAACGGCGTTTCTGAAATCATGATCCTAATAATGAATGTTTGGCATTGAAACCTCGTGGACTTTTTTTTGTACACAAACAAACGACACACCTTGACATAATAGAGTACGAATGCACAGTGTACTCCTTGCGTGCCTCGGCGCATGTACAGTATATTTATGCTCGACAAACATGCGCCAGGCTGGAAATATGCATTTCAAAGATTAGGGGGTGTCCTTAGTAATCCGGGCACGTGGCACCCCATAGCACCTAGGGCGCTGCGCGTTTGTCCTCACCTGCCTTAACACGGTGGGTAGTTCTATCCAGTTTTAACGCTGGCCTGTATCTATTTCTCATCTGCAGAACAAAGGTTGCTAAAAAAAGTTCCCTCTTTTAGAACAGAGGCCTAAAATGTGCAAATTTTGATAATAACAGTACTCAAAACATTGCGAATCGCACTTGAGCTATCTTGAAGTGACGTGTGCAAAATGCATTGGTTTAAAAACAGCGATACATGTACACTGTATATCCTCGAGTAAACTTTTTAAACCAATTAGCGTGTCGATTTTGCACGCGTGACTTCACGAGTGCCAAAGTGCGATTTGCAAAGCATCTTGTCTGAATAACCCTAATGAAACCAAGTAGAAAATTTGAATATAAGCTGCGTAGAGTGGGGGGCGAGGTGTTACGTTGGGAAGCCTTTCACTAGCTGCGTGGAAACGAGCCTCGGCAAACGTCACGTGGATCAATCCGAATCAAAGAAGGATGCTATTGCTCAGCTCGCATTCATTTGTAATGTAAATATTAACTTTTCTATTAAAGGATACGCCGTAGCCTATTGGATCTTTTTCTGTAGTTCTTTCCACTGAAATTCCTAGTAAATACCCCACAAGGAAGTAAGAAAAGTTCCTCGTTCGAATCACAGGAATCATTCAATTTTCCGTTGACAACCGGCACAATTTCAATCTATAGGTCGCGCTGATAATCGGCAAAGACATTGAAAAATTAGCAACACCAAGTCCTTTGAAGAACCTTTAACTGAACATTTAACTGAACAATAACTGAACATACATTTTCAAATCTGAATTGAACTTTGAGGAGTGCATCTGTTTACAAAACAGGTTGCAGAAAAGTTGTCAAAAATCAATTATGACGAATGCTTTTTCGAAATAAATTGTTTGCAAGATTTTATTTTCCGTTTTTATGATGAATGCACGATTTTTACCAATGTATTTTTTTGTCCATTTTCTAGAACGTTAAATTTCAAGGGCACGAGTGATGCGATGAGCAAACACTTATGTAGGTCAAACTACGGTTTGGCAAATGGTTGAATATTGGAAATCCGCACGTGTTGATTCGATCGTTTTCAGATTGACCCTGGAAAGGGTTAAAATCGCTGATCGGAGCAAACATTGTGTATGCCAGGGACGCGCTTGCCAGCCATTTTTAATATGAAAACAAAAACAATATTTGCGTTAAGCACGTCAGATCCATGTACACAGCTTAATGCAAGTCCATTGTTTTGGTTTATTTATTAACACTGGTCAAAACCCGGGAGACAAGGGTAACCAAGGGTAAACATCATAACGACAAACTCAATACTGTAATGGAACGTTCCATTAGTCCCAGTTTAATAAGTACAGTATAGTCACGGCCTTATTTGGAAAGCAAAACACCTAAGGGGATTTTCTCACGCAATTCCTTTCCAATTCTATCACATAACGCATCTTCACTGGATACACGTAGAGTGGCACATTTTGATGGGAGGCTAAAAAATGGTCAATCTTCAATTCAATTCTTTACCCTGCAGTCAGTACATCGCACCGTATGGCAGGGAGGATTATTATACAAATTAAGTCAAGACTAAGCAGTCCGGTCATGATGGACCCCAACATCACAATTTAGTTAATTTTCCCGTAAATACCAGGACTTTAAGACGAGGATGGGATGGGATCATTGGGATGGGAAGATGTTGGTTTCTAATATTCCATGAATGCTTGTCTGTCAAATCATAAGTAAATATTCCTTGGTTATACACTGTAAACTGTAAAAACAGTTTGACTTTTAACCATCACTTGTAGATCTTAATTCTAAAATTCCCAGAGACCCATTTGAACAAGGTGCAGTCTTCTTTAGGGCAATTCAAAGGCCCGATTCAGATGACGCAGCATGCCCATATCACATGATCTATTGACCAACTGACGCAGAACTTAAAAGTGCTGGACCTATAACTTCGTACAAACCTATGAATGTTGCGAATTACATGTAAACCATTGTACTTAAAAATCTGTGTTTCAGTTCAAGAACATCGCATTCCTCGAATTTTAACTACAGTATACACTGTATAGCTGTAAAGCTAGAACATCGCTCTCCTCGCAGCAATTTTTGGCCACACGCATCATTACACCGCTAGGAGGACGCAGCCAAACTGGAATAAAGAGTGCAAATTTACAGTAATTTTGTGCAACCGGCCATTACGATAGCTCCTAGCATGTCAAGGTCGACCCATTAGCGGCGCTTGTTGGTACACCGTTGAGGGGTGTGGTAACATTTCGTCATACTTTTAATTCGCTGTTCTACTGCATTAGTTTGATTAACCCGTGGGTTTACGAGGAGCGTACACGTTGAGTCCGGTTGATATGCGAATCGTCAGCTTCCCATGAACCATTCTTGGCATAGCAGACGGTTAAAACTTTCCATGAAAGGCTTATTAAAACAGAAAAAAAAACTAAAACAATGAAAGAAAACAGCACGTGAGCGAATAGTTATTTTTCGAACGTCCCTGATCAGTTTTTATTATACGCTATTAAACTTTGGATCGAGCTTGACCCGGTGGTCTTCGCAGGCGACACGTCTGCTTTCGCGCGTTGACCACGTGTTTCCAGAATTGACATGGGGTTTTCGCAGCAGTTTTGATTATAGCTGTAGCTGACCAACTTATCATTTAAAATGATTAACAAAAAAACATTGAAAAAGCTTCAGAATTTTTGATCGGTTCGTCATTTAAAATGATGAAAAAACAACTTTGATTAAACTTCAGCATTAGCATGATGTGTTTTAGAATAACTTTAACAAAAGACTAACCAACCCTCGAGGGCATTCGTAAACGATACACCCTGCCTATTCTTCATATCTGGGTTGTCCTTTCTGTGTGACCCGTTATCATTTTCGGAGCACCTCCAGAATGTTCTTAAATGCCAAAGGCAATATCCAATTGTTAAGGTCACCCAAGTAAATGCCTGCGATTTGTACTGTATTCATACGTGCGGCAAATTCCATGTAAGCGCCATTTTCTAGTTTCTTCACCAGAACACAGTGACACAGTGACATAGAAAGCTATGCAAATAACTTTTATTCCGATTTTCGGTTCGAGGTAATACATTGCCATGCATGCAATGAAACATCAGATGATGGCAATTTCATAATCATGTCAGACTTTGCCAATCGTCCTGAATTTTGGATGAAACCATCGAAAAACATATCAAAATAACTTATTCCAATGCCAGTTTCAAATAGGTCTCACTTTGTCTTTCAAAAAGTGCGCCTCTGGCAGTTGGAAATCGATTGGCAAGGCAGTTGGACCAAAAATTTGCTAACAATGCTCATGAATCAGGATTATCAGGGCAGGGTTAGGGATTGCTGGGATAAGTACAGTAGCTGACAAGAACGATGAAAATGTCAACAGCGATGTTGCAGACCAGCCAATAACTGGGGGTATGAGCATTAAAGTAGTCAATTAAGCCAGTCACGGTGTCAACCCATTGACAAGAACGATGAAGATGTCAACCAGCCACTATACTGGGTGGTATTCGCATAGAGCAGTCAATGTCAATTAACCGAATCACATTGTCAACTCAAAAGTTGCGTCCAATATTTGTCCGAAAGATACTCGTGTTCGCCGCCTCGTAAAGAGCACAATCAGCAGCTCGATTACACAGCCTTGCCCGGCGCGTTTCTAGCCTCCTTTCGGGGTCAAAGCTTGCATTTAACGCGCACGCGTGCCACTTTTTTTTTTGCCCCGTCGGGGGGAGGCCCAGGGGTCGGTGGAGGCATTCAAAAAATGGCGTTTTCCTGTGTGTCCTTTTGTCTTAGCCTGTGTTTTCCATCGCCTGTCCGCCCTCCCCATTCACGGGGAGTGGGATGGTCATCGCCCGGTGTTCTGTCCGCCCCGACCCTGTTCCTCTCTGCTTTTGCGCCCTCTGCCACAACCGAAAACGGACCGGCCAAGTACGCTGGCAAACCAAGGGGAGCAAACGAGAGAATTAATAGCCTTTTGTGGAAAACCCCCATTCTGCCAGTGTGCCGAATTCTCAGCTGCGTTAACGTCCATGTTTTGCGAACGCCAAGGGCGCGGGGGTGTCAAAAAGTCCAAAAAAACTTCAAATCCAAATTTGACTGGGGAAAAAACATGGGTCATTTTTGCATGGTTACGTAAGTTTCGATAGGCTCGAGATCGGCTTCTACAGGCAAATTTGTGACAGTCATCATGATTTTGATTTATGCGGGAATTCCCCCCGCTGCACTGGATGGCATATCTTTAATATGCTGAGTGGCCCAGTTTTGGAGCTGCGATAGGAAAAAAATAACCACCCTCATCAATGCGAATCTCGCGCAGTTCGGCGAGAAAAAATGCGAGTGCCTCCCCCTTTCCAATCAGCTAAATGCGTAGGGAATAAAGATTAGAATTCTCGAAAGAATAATACCGTCCACGCCACTTGACGAATCTTGCAAAACAGAATGACATAAACGAATATGCCAAAAAGATGTTCCGATTCATAAATTGGTAGGTTTTGGTTGAAAAATTGCTTAGAAAATAACTTTGCACCAAGACTGACTACTAGCGCCTTTACTTACTTGATTTTTGCGAACGTAATCTTCCACTTTTTGCCAAGACTATGACATCAGGACCTCCGAAAATGAACCTGGAAGGCAGTGCTTAAAAAAGTTAAAATTAAGCTAAGTTTGTGTCATTTAAGTTTTAGGCAATTTCGCAACGTCGCGTGCACGCAGATAATCCAAACGTTTGGCACGGTGTAACAGTTTGTACGCATTTGGATTTTGGATATTACAAAATGAGCCCTTTCTTTCCTGCCCTTCCATGTCATCATTATGAAGGTGAAGGTTACACCAAATTTGCCGTTAAGGGATTATCAGCAAAGTGGACATTAAATTGCAATGAACATAATGTTCCCTTAAGAGGGTGCTAAACCATATACATGTACCCGCAATGATGGAAATTTCGAATGCAAGTCCTGAACAAATAAAACGCACTTACGAATTGTTTCCTCCCCAATGAAGATTCTTAACAACTTTTCAGGCTTAAAAATTAACTATTATTCAAATTAAATTGAAAAAAAAAACTAAACATAGAAAAATTCATTGAACCCCGTTTTTCCGGTCGGAAAAAATAACTAGAATAATTATCAGGAATTGCAGGCGTTTCCAGAATAATGCACGACAACACTGCAGTTTTATCATTAAATAATGTGATGAAGAAACTGGTGCAATTTCAACATCCCAAACATTCCCAACTTCCAATCTCCAAAAATAAACCTGCAATTTAAAAAATGTGTATACATGTAGTCAAATTGGAGGAACTGAAAGTTGGATCTTAAAAACTTGGGCCACGGAGCAAGAAGGACGCGAAACTGACATCTGAGAAGGGGTTCAAAGAAGTTGAAATAACCTCAAAACCTGACATTAATTTTGGATCAAATTTCGATTGTTCTTCGGAAAAAACCACAAGTACAGAAGATCCCAACACCTCATTTTTTTTCTAACTATCGTGCTTTCCAATTTTTTCTCCAAAATTGTGGACACTTCCGCTCAACCCCTTTCAGAGGCATTCGAGCGTAACAAAGTTAAATCGCCTCCCAAAACTAGGGCAAGGTGGCAACAAAATTTTCATTTTCAATTTCCCTGACTAAAATCCAAAATTCCCTGAACAAAACCTACTCGTTAATGCATATCAATTTTTTTGTCATAATGAAAAATAAAATACCAATTGCAATGAGAAGCTTGGCAAAACACTCGATTTTGTTACAAGTCTAGCTGAAGAGGACTGGGGATGGAGCTGCTAGCAGACTGAGTGTAGGGATAGCATTTTGCTTTTATTTGGGAAAATTTCCCTGACCATTATTTTTTTCCCTGACTTCCCTGATCTGTGGCCACCCTGTAGGGCCACGCCGCCTCATTGACCTTTGACGGAGGGGATGATGGGGGTGACATCTCGAAAGCTGTCACCTCCGCAGCATCCCCAGCGTGCAGTTTTCTCTTCAAAATCGGCCACTACCTTCCATCCAACTCCAAAGAGTAAACAAACGCCCACCGTCACGGAACGTCACGCTCCCGGCGTGACGTCAGTTGCCACTCGCCCCCACCGCGCATCAGACGGAACGCGTGGTCGCACCGTCGCCACCCCACGCCCGTCGCGTACTGTGGCGCTGCGGCAGCGTCGATACGAAGCAGCGTCGAAGGCTAAAAGAGGAAAAGTTCATTTTTGTGGGGCGCAGGTTTCGCACGGGAAACCTTCCCCACCCCACAGCACACACACACGTGCGAGCGAGGGGTGGAGGAGGAGGGGGGAGGGGGTTCGGGGGAGAGACCTTCGTCGGCGCGTCGCGATTGGCTGAACGCCCCACATTTTCCAGGCGCCTGGCTCGGAGGCTTCCGCGAGGATTTGCTGGGGCGAATCGCCGAAGATACCGTCCATCCGCAGGAGCGCCAGTCGCGCCAGATGCCACAGTGGCTTTGAACATGGAGTGCGTGCGATGATAGCAGCAGAAGCAGCAGAGACGAGTGAGTGAGTGAGCAACTCTGGTAGCCAGGCACCAGCGATTTGGGGAATAATACGAGACACTCTCCGGAACCAACCGTGAAAGGACGAATAGTCCACGTTTGTAGTGGTGCTCGCGAGTGCGGCTTTTTTTAAATCTCGTCACCGCGTCCCGTCCGGGCCGGATCGGGTACCCGGTCGCATGTATCGGACGCAGTGTCAGCCGTCGCCCGTGCGCATGGTGGCGACAAGGTAAGCACCCGTCGTTCATCATTCATGTGTCCCGTTCTCCATTGTCTCTGGGTGGCGGACTCCCCTCCTCTGCACACACACTAAAAAAAGAAAAAACGCGGTGTTGGACGACGTGTGAAAAGTCGAAAAGCCGGCCTTAGTCCGGTCGCCGGATGCTCGCATTTTTCAGCGGCCAGAATCGCGCTCGGGCCCCGCGACCCCCGGGCCGAGGAGCACGTGCTCGGCCAGCCCCAGTCAGCGGTGCTGCCTCGCACTTTGGCGGCACCCGGTAGCGGCGCGACCCCCGTGCGTCTCCCCACCCTTGCGGGAAGAATGAGCGGCTCCCAGCGTGCCAATGTCGGGTATCGCAGTTGCAGCCTGGCTGAGTTGCCTCTGCTATTTCTTTGTGTTACGAGCGTGGAACGATGGCGTTCTATCAGACGGCGCTCGTGGTCTGGTCACTGCGGTCAGTTCCACGCGCGATGGTCGATCGACGAATTTGTCGCCCAGAATTCACGGCCTGTCCGAGCCTCGCTTTAGCCTCTGCCCAGGTTGATCGGTGTTGATGCAACGCACCTTAATCTCCTCTTAATAAATTGACCGCTCAGTTGACCCATCGCCGTAAGCTGGCCAAATCTGTTTTCTGCACGGACAGCTCACTTCCTGGCCATCAATGGTGGTGTTGGAAAATGCAAACATCGTTGGTTAAATTCATGTTAATCACCAGTTAACATTGTACAGTCTTTGCGTGCCATGTCTTTTCTTTTTTTTTTGGCCTAAACTAATTTTGGCGCAACGCAATCGTCGGCAAATCCTAAAAATAGCTCATTGATTGGTTGTTTTCAAAGATCTCCCCTTGAATCGCTATTTTATTCATTTGGCTGCATGTAATCACGTGGCGTTTTCAGTCGCCATAAATACAATCTTTTTTTTCCCCAATGAAAATTTCGAGTACATGTAATTCATTCTGAAATGTTGCCACGGAGCTCAACGCCCCCTAGTGTCAAAATGAGCACCCCCCCTCCTTTTGGAAACACGTGACTTATGAATGTTCCCATTGATTAAATCGACGTTTGGTGCCAGCAGTCTTTCCAAATCAAAATTGGTGTAGGTGTAGGCAATCTAGTGGACTGGTCAACATGCTAACAGCTGTAATGTCTGCACCAAACGTCTTCTGTTTTACTCCATGAAACGGAAACTAAATTTATTCGCCGATTAAACTTGTTTGTGTATGGTGCAACCTGCCGTTTATTTTGTTAACAGCGCTGACCCCAAAGCAAACTTGAAACTACTTGAAATCACCTTCGACGATTCATTCGCTGGTCGAGCACAATGCAGTTCAGAATTTTTGCAGTCAAATGTGACCCATTTGCACCACCGTGACCATTGACCGGTCTACTGGACACGCGGTTTTGCGGATGGGGCCAACCATGAAAGAAGGACAAGATGTGCACTCCTGGTTTGCTCGGTGCATTTGTTCGAAATGTCATTCACCAGCGAAGAGTTCATTTTCCATTGATGACTCGTTTAATAGTTCACTGAATTGGCGACAGCTTGTGGCAAGTTCTGGAACAAAATTACCAGAGTTGACCCCGAACCTGGCAAGGCAACGTGGCATCAAAAGACAGGCTAAAACTGAGGGAGCAGACAGCTTTGTATTGTTAACTGCAGGTTGCACCAAACACTCGTTTATTGCAGAAAAAGTGATAATTAATTGTCCGTACAGAAAACATTTAAAGGGCTAATAGTGCCGGTTGCACCAACCTATTTAATGGTCATTGCATACACCATTCGAAAGTTAAATGGGACTTAAATTAATTGGGCCAACCAGTTATAACTGGCCGTAACAAATCCTTGGCGAGAAGAAGGGTTCTGCGACGTCCGGAGTCAACATCCGGTGTCCAAATTCATAAAAGGTAATAACCCACGTCCTCCCTTACCAGTATGGCGTCACACTTGTTTACCTCACTTATCCGCAAAGTTTGACGACGTCATTGTCAGTGTCGTATGAACTCCTGTTACTCGTTTGATTAGTTTGATGACGTTAATATGGAAGACGTCAAACGATGTCAGTGGAACTGATTGGAAGTAGTAAACCATGCCATTTTTTTGCATGCACATAAAACTTTTATGAAATTTTTTCGAAAGTATTACGAATTCGAGCGTATTTTGAGCAAATTTGAAAAAAAAAAAAAAAAAAAAAAAACGAAAAATTAAATTTGAAGTTTTTTTGGGGAGTTTCTGCTCAAGAAGTGACACTGTGTGTATCAAAATTATTTTCAAGTTCATTCTGTCAAAGTTCACTAAAGCGTTTTTTGTTAGATCTTGAAATTAAAACTGCTCCGTTTCTTTTTTTTAAAATACCCAAATAGGTTAAGAATTGATGTTAAGAATTCCAAAAATTGAATCGTTTCACCGAGTAAGTTCGACAATTTAAGTCATGTCAGTGCACTGACAGTCGTTTGAAGTTTAACATTTGCGGGCGTTGACTTAAAGAATACCTTCGTTATTGAGTAACGCAACGTTTTTTTAAAAGACTAAATTTTGGCAGTTGCAAAACCACCCGTCGCGCAAATTATTTTATCGCGATGACATGGGCGCAAACAATGCGAGCATCCGGCGAACGAGGCTCTAAATGCCACATTAAGAATTTACTGGGCGCGGCCATTGTTACGCACTGCCATGGCAACACGACTTCGGCGTCACCCTGTACCAGTCTCATTGGGGCTAACGTGTGGGCATCCCAAAACAAGTGTCAAAATTAGCTGGAAATTAGTGCGAACCAACCAAAACCCCTCTCCAGAGCAGGTACGTGCACCCGAGGAGGAATTCCACTCCATTGATCCGGTTTTGCTTTTCCGAAAAAGTTATTCCTGGCGCATGGGTTCATGCCATGTTTAGGTTTGCAGTGAATGGACGACAAGTTTGGGGTTCAATGAAAAAGCTGGCGGCATGAAAGGGGCGGCCCTTTGAGTGGGCCCAATATTGACCCATTTAAACGATCGGCCTTTTAGTCAAGGTGTTGGAATCCATTTTGCGCCATTGGGGTGTCCTCAATGACGAGCTAGTCTGCGTGCCCCAGAATTTGCCCAAATCGTTAATAACAATGTCAGAAAGGGGTATGGCTTACCCTACTTTCCCCCCCTTTTTTAGTTAGGGCCCTGCTACCTAACGAAAGTTGAAGACAACTCGCATTCCTTCGGTCCCAAAATGGCGACCTGAAGTGGACTGATTTTAAAAGTTTGTTGAAAGTAGATCTTAACTTTTAATAAGCATCCCATTTTTTTGCGAAAAACGGTTTACATAGAATACCGTATTTAAATTTAACTGAAGGGGTCATCCAAAAATGACGCGTATTAAAGCACGTCATTTATGGATGACCCCTTTGAACCCCCTTGAATTGATCGAACTACGTGATTTAATATGAGTAGCATAAAACATTCAATGAATGGATGTGGTGACTATATCAATTGAGGAATGAAAAATTTAGTTGTTGGGGAAGCTCATTCATATATATTAACGAAGTAAAGTTAACAGCCAAACGTAGAGAATTAAAATCGTGACGTCAAAGTTGTTCAGGTAACACCATGGCAACGGTTAACCACTGCACAACAAACAAGTATGCACCTTGAAAAAGTGTGAATCCAAACTTGGAACATGTCGCTAGAAGGTTAGTTGTGCAGCACGTGTTTCTAGTCCTTGGCATGGTCTTGTTTGCATTGCAGCGATGTCACAACCAACCACTCTTCTCAGCTCGTTTTGTTAAGATTTATTTAACGACGCCCAGGGCCAATTCGGTTCAAAATTGCGTCGAATCAACAAACCAGAACTCGCACGCCCATCGTGGTTAACTTCGCTTTAAAAGTCAGTATGGTCAACAGAATGAATGAGCATGCGGAGAGGGAGTCCATTTTCAGAGGAAGTACTTCCTGGCCCATGGCCATGGCGTCACCCCTGGCCAAGCAACCCTAGGGCAGCTGCTGGCCGGTGGTTCCAGAGCGCCATTTTGAGGCCAACAGAATGCGAGTTGGCAGACTTTCTGTCAGTGAACTAGCCCAACCCCTAAGTCCGTTAGCAAGTTTTCCACACACACAAAAAAAACTGCCTAAAAAAGTGGTAACCCAACAGAATCGTAGAGCATCATCCTTCCTGCGCAGGAAAGGAAGGCCATGACGCTCCTCACGTGGGAAGGGGGTGGCCCGGGGTCCGCGCTCGCACCTCGCCGAACGAGTTGGGGGAGACTGAGGGAAAAATGGGAGGATATGAACACACAGAGAGAAAACCAAGAAGAGAAGAAAAAAACCGAATGCAGACAGCACAGACAGCATAGAGCCAAGGGGGGGACGACAGCGTCCAATGGCAACAATCGGGACAGTTCCATTGGCTAGCTCGGACGTTGGCAGAACCCCGCTCCGGCACGGGTTCACAGGCCCCTCGAGTGACCCGGGCCGGTGAAAGGGATGGCCTGGCTGGGGGCAGACAAGGGGGGCGCTGGCGAGGGGCGAACGTGGCTCCCCCTTGACTCGGCCGCGGACAACGTGATCTATTGTCTCGCCCCGGTTAGCCTTCTCCAGCGGCCTCGGGCTGTGGGAGAGAGAGAGAGAGACGTGGTCAGGCCAAGGTAGTCGGTGGGTGGGGAGAGTTCGGATAAAAGGGAGGGTCGACGGCGAGGTCAGCCCAGCCGGAGGAGAGGAAATGGCACAAGAACAACAACGGGCAAGGGGAAAAACAACTGGCCAGAAAATTCCATTTGCGGGACCCAGAAAAACCTGTCGATATCGCAAACGGACGACGGACAAAAAAAATCGCAAAAAATTGAGCGCAGATAAAAATCACTTCTGCTTTTTTTTTCTTGCAGGTAGGGCTATTAGAAGCCAAAGTGTTGTTTACTTCGTACTTAACGACCGCCACCGCTAAACAAACGCGCAAGAAGTGATAGAGAAGTTAGACCAAGTAAAAAGTCAGTTTTTGTGGCACCCAAAGCCAAACAATTTTTTAATAAAAACAGGCTACTAATTAGATTGGGAAAGCACGCGGGTAATTGTGGCGGTTTAGGAGCGAAAACGAAAGGGAAGTTGACACTTGCACCAATTTGGCTCGGGTCGACTTTTCTCCCCCACGCGTCAATGTAGTGCAGGCTTTTGATCCGTACGACCCGGATAACTGATGACGCAATGGTGTCACCATACCATCGACAGCCACGGGTGATCCCACGGGTTTTGGCGTCTCTGACGTCAGCTGCCAATCACGATGATGACAATCGGTGGTTTTCTCTAGTGTGCTCATTCATCGGCTACTCCTGTCAGATGTCAGATCCTTGTGGTCCAAGAAGTCTTAAGAGGTCCAACATGAGGCAACATTACCACAAAAAAAATGTCGACAACGACTATGTCCCAACAACTAAACTATCACCGAACCAAAAATGTTCAACTTTTCATCATTTTAAACTTGCTTGGATAAATGGCAGCCATCTCTAAATTGTCTTTGAACAAGAATTCCTCATCAACTTTCGAAATTTCTGGATTTAAACGCAGCGTGTCAGACGCCATCAGTTAAAAGGGTCGCACGGAATCGAGTCCGTTTTTAGGGTAACCACCAGGGTTCCCACAGACCTGGAAAACCTGGAAAAGTCAGGGAACTTGAAAATGACCTGGAAAAGTCAGGGAAGAATGG
>JAQGAO010003048.1:0-17985 GCA_034697705.1 Ommatoiulus sabulosus | reverse complement strand
CAAAATAATATAAAATAGAATTCTAAAATAGAAATCCTTGCCACCTTGGTACCGGGGTAATCCGCAGAAACCTGCTTATAATAGCCGCCGGGGGGGGCGCTTAATGAAGGCCCGACGCTTATTTGCAAATTCCGGGGAACCCCCCCGGCGCTTAATTCCGTATTTACGGTACACAGCTATAGCTATGTGTGCATTCACATACTGTACTGTATATATACGTGGATTTATACCTTTACATTTTCATTTAAATATTTTATTTTGTGGACACTTTTTTAAAGTTAATATTTCCAAATTTCCTTCTTAAAAAATAATTTAGAAAAAAAAACTTTGCTTTAACGTTAATGTATTGAGTGCTAATTCCTGTTTATTCCCCGTCATGCAGCGTGCCTGTAAATCCAACGCTAGAATTCGTGTCCTTCGGAAATAATATTGATTTTTCCGAATACTTTCTGGCATAGTAAACTTTAGGTTTTTAAAGAATGATATTCTGCGACAAACAATCCATGTAGTACGATCACATATTGCATATTGAAGCTGAGCAACAGTAATTTGTATGCTGGAAACAAGGCGTCCGAAACTGAATATATCCTATCTGGTTTTTAGCTCTTATTTAACGGAAATGAGGAATACACTGTATTTTAAACAGCGGTAATTAAGTTTACGCATTATTGTTATATGGAGTAGATTATGATGTACCAGAGATAATAAAAATTGAACGACATTCAAAAATGGTCTTTTAAAACCTTTCCAAACTAGTATGAAGTGTCTAATTAATGCTACATGTTTAGGAAATTCCTGCTGTTCTTGTGAAAATTCGCATGAAATGTTATTCTTCACGATTGGTAAATAATAGGATCGTTGTAAATGGCCTTCTTTCCAAAGTTCGTTATGGTTGGGTCTATGCCATATGGCCGTGTATACCGCACCAAGATCCATGGCTCTTAAAAGTGTCTTCCAATTTTCTTTGCAGGGGTCGTTTACTGACCATCCTTTGCACAAGCAACCACTAGTTGCCCATTTATTTTCATTACGCTCCCTGCCATTGTTTCAGCATCCGCCTGTACTTAACATAAACCAGATGACAAAAAGCTCGGGTTCCTCTAGGGAATGGGTCCGTCAGTTTTTGGCGAAAAACACAAAGTTCACTCCCCAATCATCCATTTAGATTACGAGTGTTCACAGTTATTTCACTTTAAATCGTCAACAGTTTGCAGCGGGGGTGATAATTTAGTACTTGGCTTTCTGTAGTTATGGACCCACCACTGTTAAGCCTTCTTAGCAGCACTTCGCGAACTGCGAGCATCCGGAGCATAAAGCTGCCGAAGGAACTTTGGCACGGCCATTTTGGTCCAGGTTTAGAACGTGCTAATCTTAGAAGATTAGTGCAGAACGTGCCTACACGTGCTGGGAAACGTAAGCGATCGAAGTTTTTCTCCGCATATGTTCGGACTTGTGTTAATAGTGGCCGGTGCATGTCATGGGATGATGGGAAGGGGGTGGGAGAACAAATGGTTCATCTAGCGATTTGCATGAGAATGGAGAATCAATGACGTACTCTCAGGAACCACTTATGTAGAGATTACAGGGGCAGGGGAGAGGGCCGCAAACTTCAATAAGGTCCGTGTGAGCTGGGCATCAATTACGTAATGAATGGCACGCTTCCTCTCATGGAGGACCGTAGCAGTAAAAAAAAATGATTTCAAACATATGGGATGTTGCGTTGGAGCTTAATAAGCGCATTAGATATTCATCGGAAATCCTAGAATTTGTACCATAAAAAATAGGCGAACAATGAAGCGAATTTGTAATCGGAGTTTGGGGAAAAATAAATCCACTCTGCCTGCACGTTTGATCTCATATTAAGCTGTGGTCAGATAGGAATTAAAAGTTTGGTAACGGTTGACATGTTATGCTTATCTGATAAATGTCGTGATTTTGCATCTAAGCGTGCAGTATGTATGCAGTATACATTGTACTCACCATAGCTTTGCAATCCTAAATAATGTACTGTAGTTCACCTCGTTTGATATATTGCATCTTTTAAAGGTCAAATGAAGTACAGAACGAAGCTGCGTTCCATACCACGTGCATTCTGCTTGAGTGAGCTCCAGATTTGCTCATTCTTTAACATAAGAATTCGAGAAAAATACAATTTTACTCCGTTATACATGTAGAAAATTTCTTCTTCGGAAGGAATCCCGACTTTGAAAATTAGCCTACTGGTTCAGTACCGTGTTGAGTATACCACCATCTCAAAAAAGCACGCAGTAATCCTGGAAATAAAAACAACATTGAAATAGATTTGGGGGGGGGGGAACTGTATAGAGTCAACTCCATAGTTTCATGATTAGTATATGATGGCGAAAGGTTTTTATGAAGCAAAATGTCCTATTTCTAGGGGATCATTTGTGGAAAGCATAATGTAGACCTAACGCTAAACGGAAGTTCCATATGGTGGATCATACTATTCTATAAGCTTATGTTGAATTATGTTCCGTAATGATTAATACTGTACATGTATATGTTAAAATTACAACGAAGAATTATTATGGGATATATTTTCTCATATTTATAATGCCCTTTTTCATCCATAGTTCGAGACTATACATGTACATGTATTTCCCCGTTCCCACTCCCTTTCTATCACTTACTACAAGCGGAAGCTGTTCTTTTTACTGTCCATCATGAAATAAGTGACCACTAAAATCCGACATACATGTTCATGTATGCTGCATTTATGCTGGAGAAAATCCAAGACAGGAAATGTCTTTTCATTGATAAACGCGTACAGTGTACAGTACATGTTTTTGAAAATGTTTTTACTCATTTGTTTCTGCTTGTACATTATGTGTGCTTACTAAAACTTTTTAAGTCAGCAGCTTTTCATTGGACTTGGAATGCGTTAGTTGCCTCTGATAGAACTGATTAAGCACGAAAGCAATATTTTTTCTTTGAATCGTGTATTCTGTAAAAGTTGTCAACATACTGTACATTTTAATAATCGATGCTTTGTTCTCAATTTTAATTTGTGCTCATTAATGTAAAATCCACCTTTGGTATTCGATATATTTCACGATGATTTTCAATTCTGATTCGATTGCTTGACATCACCTAAAAAGGTTATTATTCAAATTATACTTCACTTACAAACGGATGAATCGACTGGATTACCTCGATTGTAATTTTATTACATTTTCATTATTCAAACGAATTCGTGGGCGAATTAAAGGGTGTACATGTATCAATTATGGGGTTTACAAACCATACGTATTCATTTCATATTTTGTTTCATTAAAGTACATTATAATTCGTTGCAATAAATGTACATTGTAGGCTACAATAACAAATATACTCGAATAATATAATATATACATGTATATACTACATATGGACGTGTTAATTGTGATTTCTTATTCGATGATTAAGATGGAGTGATACAGGGTAATTCAGGGGAGTGGTCGACCCTGCGACCCTACACTCGCAATATTACAAATTTAGATTGACAAGTTTTCTTCAAGGAATCAAGAATGTATATATGGTCTTGAAGTATATGTATGATCCGTCTATTTACCATCAAATGCGTGTGAAATATTTATAAAATATTAAGATTCAATATTGTATTTGAAAAAAAAAACTTGGAGAGAATGTGAAAAGGAGGGGTAAATATTCTGTTTTATACAGTATTTAGGCGGTGAGAAAATGTAACGCCTAAATCTTCCCCCCTCCGATTTCGTATTATTTTCAAGTTTATTTTTTACAAAAAATACATGGGCGAATGTTAGAATTCTATAAGCGTATACGATTTAATTGGATCGTAGAGGAGTCATGCTTCAAAAGGGAAAATTGACCTGGAAATTATATTCTTTCCTTAAGTCGTGAGTGTCAATCATAATTTTTAGCATTGCGAGGTTATTAGGTCTCAGAGTAGGCCACGCCCCTTGATAATCTTTCACTCCCTCATTATAACAGGGAATGGGGCAGCTGATTGTTAAGTTTTCATTATGACGTAGCTGTAATCGTCCACAAGTTTTATATTTTTTAAGTCCGTTTTCAGATCTTTTTTTGCGTTTATTTAAAAATATCAAATATTTCGCATAGTTTGCTGAGCTGGTGAATGGGAACCAATATTGTGACTTAACCGACGTGTGCCGGATAAATGAATGAATGAATACGCTGGCGTTATTACAAAAAATGATTTCCAAAATTAGGCCCAGGCCTAAGTGGAGGAGTTATTCCTAGCTCAGTTTTTCCATTAAATAGGTTAGGCCGTGACGTTTTTCGCATGCTACATAGCTGAAATATACACGTGTATATATAGAGATGTGTAGTATTAAAAGGGGTTTTGCAAGACCAAAATTCTTCCACGAATAATGTTGAGCAATTAACTCGTATGCAAATGCTACCATCTGTCTCGAGCATTTTCCCCAACAGGCTTAACATTTTCCCTCCTCCCAAAGCGTCCCAGTTGTATGCTTATTTTGTATAGAGCTGAGGCTAAAATTAGATCAAAACGCAACCAAATATCTTCGCATTTGCATGCAAATGCACAAATGCCTGTATTGCTACAGTAATGTCACTAGGAGTAGCAGAGAATGTATCTATTTTAATTTATCTGTAATGGTCTTCTTCATTGTCATGCGAATATAAACTCTAAAGTGGAGATTTGGCCCTATTCCATTGTGCGGTACCGCCTTGAATGCCATTCTTATTTACCAACTTTTGGCATACTTATGAAACTGGTACATTTCATTTTGTTCAGCTGAGATCCATTTCGTCTTGGCCTGTAACCGAAATTTAATTAAAGGGTGTACATGTATCAATTATGGGGTTTACAAACCATACGTATTCATTTAAATACCAGTTAATAAGCATATAGCAATATAGACAAGCGCAGTTTAATTTAATCGGACTTACTGTATTTTCTTTTGCAAACATATCGTTGCTCATGCTGTGAAATTGTCATTGTCCTCAAGAAATTGTACTCTTAATTGGTACATCGACCTTTCATTAATCCAAGAATGTACATGTAGTTAAAACGATATACAGTATGTATATAAAGATAAGTTAGTACAGAGTCGCCATTAAGTGATACTGAAATTCTAACTTAAAAACTGAATAATGTGATATATTTCGTTATTTCTCATGGGGCAAAGCGCAATTTCTGATGATGCTTTTGGCCTTGGTGGAAACTAAATTATAATAGTACATGGATAATCCTAATTAAACGTAAATTCAATTAGAGAAAATTAAAACTGATCGGATTTTAGTGCAGCGACACATTATACGTAAGATCATTACATGTATATCTAAAGGAAGAATGCTCTACTTGTATTTTACTTGGTGAAAATATCAACAACTTTCCTACACAATGAGCATTTCCAGAGAGAATTTTTTGTTGACTTTTGACAAAAATAAACTACTCAGGTTATACTCTTGAACTTTATTATAGATTTTTTATCAACGAATGCATTCACTTACGATAAGGTCTGAAGGATAACTTAGGTGGTCCATATGGGGGAATTTAATTGATCGAAAAAAATATTGCGAGGCGCGAAAATTTGGCATGATAAAAAGTGTCATTTTAATGCGAGCTTCCATTTCAAAAATACTGTACTATATACTTGTACGCACATGTATAGCTCAGCTCATGGAGATCGTTGTACATTACATGGTACATTTGTTATATTAAGATATTTTATTTTTTTGGAGTTTCATAAATTCGATTATTCACGAACTATCAGTTGGTTTCATCGATTATATTTACAGTATTTTTGCACTATTAAAATTCATTTCACATATCTGCTGTTTCTTATAGTTTGGAATTGTGGTCAGAAAAGCACCTGAAATCTGCTGCAGACTACTGTATTTATACAGTACATACAGTACTGTATACATGTACGTATGTACTTTAAATGATGTACTAAACACTCTTGAATGTATATTCAAGATTTGTAATCTGAATGTAACATCATCCATATATACATGTATATTCAAAATTCCAGGGAATTAATTCCGGAAAAAACTTATCCCAAAGTTATTTTTATTTTTTTATTTCTACGTATGAAGGAAAGTTAAGAATGGTTATTGCTGTGCGGCAATTGCAATATACCTGCATGCATACATTTTTATTAGAATACGGCCATATAGGAATCTGTATAGCGTTTACTGTGGCTCCGCCTTAGGATCTGTTAATGTACTGGTAATTATTGCGATGAACCAGTTTCCGCATTTGATGCTCATTTTTGTTTGTTTTTTCTTCTTATTTTCAGTGAAATGCAATAGGAAATAGCTGCCTTTTTTCCGAAAAAGAAGCCAAACGACAAGTCGAATGACGTGAGTAATCCGATATGCATTTTGCCATAATTTTAGATTTTTATCATACATTGAATCTTTACACATCGCTGCAAGACTTCGGTCAAAATTTCATAACTTAAAATAACGAAAAGGCATCTCTTGAATTTAACTTACAGTGTATATAGAACACCGATCTCCAACACATGTACATTCACATTTTCTTGCCATTTTAATGAAAACCTTGAGTTGCGTGTCTTATTATCAGCGTAAAATATCATGGCGTTGTTCTGCGGGCTTTTAGGCTGATTCGAGGATAGTGCGCCACCTATACGTGGCTCGAGCGCAAAACTTCTCAAAGCGAGTTTTGTTCGCCGAAAAACGTTTTCGCATATTTGGCGTAAAAACAACGCGATTTTCCAATTAGAGCTTTGCTTTGAAGAAACCATTATGTGCCTGAGACGACTCGTATATAATCCCAGTTGCTAAAGTGCATAATGAGCTTTTACGACGCTCCATCATGGCGGTTGTTGATTTTGAGCAAAATGGCCGCCACTGATTTTATGACCGTGAGCTGTCAGTCGGCAAAATTGCACCGAAAATTTGTTAGGCCCTCCTCGATTCAACGAGAATTTGGGACGTCGGCGTTTTTAGCAAAATTGTTATGAAAGTGGAATTTATTGTTTGGGAAAAAATTGGTATGAGGAAGAAGTGACTTTTGAGGATATGATTTAGCATTTTTAGTATTTAACATCACTCGAAAACGCTCGTGATTCTTTTGATGAACCCGATGCTTATGTTATTGTGCTGGGATGTAAATACAGTGTACATTATCCGTCACATGGACCCTTGGCTCGCTATATATCGGCAAACACTGGACGCGCGGAAAATTTGTTATGTCGCCAAGGCTTGACCACAGTTTACGTAATACCAGTATGGTCAATGTGTCGGCACCTTTCATGTTCCCATGTCTTGAAAATACGACTGCAGCGCAAGAATTGATACGGCGGCGTTTAGTAGCCTACCAAGTACTTTCCAACGGGATAAGATCGTATCGTAGGTGACGTGTCACTCGCTCGACATAGCATAACAGATAGCCACAGGGTTGCACAATACTGCCCAATTGGCTAAGTATACAGCAATCCGTTTGACAGGAGTGCTAGCGATAAAGGCGATTTTGATAAAGCAGACGCTGCCTATTTATTTGTCGTCTGCTGCACATTTTTTTCTCACAGGTAGTTATGGGTACTGGTCGGTAGTCGGGAAGTTGGCGCTGCGAATCGGGACACAAGGAATGCGCGAAGTGACCATACTGGTATTACGTATACTGTGACTCGACCTGCCGCGAGCAATGGTGTACGGTAGTTTATTTCCAATGACTTTTGTGAAATTCTCTATATGACAGGATTTGAATCCTTTAGGTATAATGCGATTATAACTACAATAACTACTTGTATAATGTGATACGAGGATCTTTATAAAATTGCATGAGCGATAAACCACGCTAACACAAAATGACAATATAGTGGGACGTATTTCTTTTTAATGACACAGAAATTTGATTTGAATATTAATTATCACAGTATATTCTGACTAAATCGTTTTTTTTTATTTGGTTTAATCAATGTCCACGATTTAGTTTTTTCCCCCATCTGTCTCCCAGAATTTAGAATCACAGATATACTCGTTGACACTGTTATTGGCGATGCAGGTTCCTCTCGAAGATGGTCAATGATTTAATAGTAGATCAAGACAGAAGTCCCATGCACTCTTCAGAAAAAGTATTTCGATATGCATGGAGAAATCTGGAAATTCAATCGCTACGTGTTTATAGCGAGTAACTGATCAGTGTTGCAAACCGAGTTCGTTGCACTAACAAACCATTTCTAAACCAAAAAACCGCCAAGTTTTCATACAGTCGACTTAGAAATTCTATTGTAGAACTACTCAATTTTTAGAGAAGAAAGAAAAAGGCGTGCGGTATCTCCTTTCAGCCATTGTTCACACTCCCTTCCAGCACAGTTGGCATAAACAAACTTCTACGTAATTCACTTTTTTTCTCGAGTTTTTCATCGCAAAACTTCAACTGTATGTCCCAGTTTCGGGCAGCATGCATGCACATAGGAGATTGAAATATGTTCGTTGTACGCGCGACCAAAGCAAAGCTAGAGCATGTTTGTAGTTTTTGTTTTCCCGTAGTGTATGCGATAGCCAAGATTGCCCAAGTGTGTGCTGCCATGGCACATTCTTCCCCTAGCCCATCCTGGGTATACAATGGCGTTCTTTTAGCATTTTTCCCAGTATTTTGGGGAAAAAGAGAAAAAGATGCGCTAAGCGAGACGCCTCTAACGAATGGCCAGGAATTTTTATGGCCAGTGATGTGTCTTTTCGGAAAAGATCCTGCGTGTCTTCGGAGTGGGCACCGGAGGATGCGGAGGACTGGAGGATGCTTTTTGGGAAGAAATGTAGGGAATCGAAGGGAAAAAACAATGGCACTTAATTTTGAAGAAGGATGACTCCCAGAGGGAAAACGGACTTCAAAAGTGTTTGAGGGGAAGCTTCCGCGTTGCGTTTTTGGCAAGAAATGTGCGATTTTTGACCGTGCTAAGGATAGTCTTTTTTGTGGTATGTACACCTCGCATGATATATGACATAGCGAGACGAGAGGATCTGTCTTTCCTGATACTGCGAGACTATTTATGCAATAATGGGTTGTATGATATAATATGGTACATGTTGATGCATGGAAATGACTGTTATATCTACGAGTTAATTGATATTCTTTGGTTTTATTTTTACGATGGAATTTCTAAGCACGAAGTAATGTCATATGACGTCCAGCTGCTATTTCTTCTTACGAAGTTCCAAAGAAATGAATATAATTAGCTATCTAGTACTGTACTGTCCGTGAAACCTCCAACAAAGTTATGCATTGATGGCATTTCCTTCGATGAAAGAAAGAGGCATTGTCGTTTCGCAGAAATGACACGAATTACGTCGTAGGGGCCATTCAAAAAGGACGTCTGCAAAATGTGCCCAAAATTGGACTCCCCCCTACCCCCTGTCTGCATTGTGTCCGATCAATCAGGACCCCCCCTCCCCCCCATTCGGACGTCCGAAACTTTAAAAAAATTGTATGCGGAAAATGTTGAAAGTTTTGCAACTTTGTACTCGGAAAACGTAAATTTTGTAATCTGAAAAGGTGGAGAACTTTACCAATTTGTCCTCAGAATCTGTTAGAATTTTTGCAAATTTCTCCTCGAAAACTGTTGAAAATTTTCCAAATCTGTACTCGAAAACAGTTGAAAATGTTGAAGATTTTTACTTTGGAAAACGTGAAAATAATGTTGCAAATTTGTCCTCGGGAAAACATGGAAAAACGTGTAAAGATGTCCTCGCCAAAGGTTGAACATTTTGCAAGTTTATGCTCGAGAAAAATGAAGCTTTTGCAAATTTGTACTGGGAAAATTTAAAAGTTAGCAAATGGACCCTACATTTTTACGTTTTCCGACTTTTCCAGGTTTTCCAGGACTGGGGGTACCCTGTTTACTGACGTTTGCAATTTATAACCCACCTATGCGATATTGCGCTCAATTTTCCTTTTACTTAAATTGGGACCTGATATTATTTGGCATTTTTTTTAAAGTGGACGTCCGAGATGGTCATACCCCCTCCCTCCTTCTGTCCACATTCTGTCTGTAACTCAACCTACCCCCCACCTCCTACATGAGGACGTCCTTTTTGAATGGCCCCTTACGAAATTGAAGATTCTGACGCCGAAACCTCGGAAAATGAAATAAATTATGCCCCCTTAGAAATTTTTAATTGGGTGCAGAGTGATGCCGAATATGAGGAAATAACGGCGTGGCGCAATTGGCCACGCTACCAAAAAAAAAGAAAAAAAAAGCGCGCCTTAATTTGTTCCGTTCGATTATTTAAGGAAATCCGAGCCGAGCGCTATATGAGGTTAACCACCAGGTGGCGCAGCTGCTCCTCGCAACAAAAATAAATCGTCGTTGGAAACAATGGCTCCCTTTGCAACTGCACGGTTAAATTTAAATGCCAGCAGATACTGGGTATTATGTTTGCGAGCAAATGGCGTTACAACCCAGGATTTATAATCTGTTAACATAAACAAAAAAATCGAGTTACGAAAAGCGCAGGAAGAGCTAGAAGAAAAAGAAAGAAAAAATGGAGAGAGCTAGAATATGGAAAATGGCAAGATTTCAGGAGCCGCGTGATTCACGATTCCATCCGCAGTCGCGCAAATCTTCTCAGCTCGGAAACCGAGGCGATGAAATGCGAGCGTTTGAAACCAGAGCCAGTTTTGATATCGCGATAGCCTTATTTCTTATTTGCACTTCAGCGATCCAATAATTCTCCCCAAAAACGCCACGTTAGGATTAGCATCCTCCTCGAGAAGATCGTGGACCGAAAAAAAAAGAAGTTCGTTGTTTGGATTTCTGTCACCCTCTCGGTGCATGGTGCGGAGGATGAGGAAGGACGCTGCAGGTGCGTCCTCCACCTTACACCATTTTCACTCTTCCAATTTTGTTTTTTGTTTGTTTTCATCTCTGCAACTCTGGAAAAGGGGTTGCTTGCTTTTACATTGAAACTGATAGCGAAGTGTTAAACGTCGTGCCTAAATGACAGGGATGCGAGTCCTCCTCTTCGACTTGCAGCCATGGGGGGAGGGGGGGGGATAATAGTCTGCTGGCACGCGCTGGCTGAAAAGGAGGGGGAATACGAAGCCCCCAACCCAGCACGTGCTGTCAATGGGTAGGGGGGAGGGGGAAGGGTAGGACCGCGGCATCTGGCAGTCGCGGCTAGGCGCGCTCCCATTGGTCGACGCGACTCCGGTGGGTGGGGCCGTACGCCGGGGGTATATAAGTGCGGCGGGTGACGGCCGTTGAAAGCAGTTTCCAAGCAACGTCCGAAAAGTGCGGGTCTCGTATCTTATACGAAACGCGAGATTTAGTCAGTTCTGCCAGTCTTTTTTTGGATGGATTCGTGACCAGTTTTTAGAGTGTGAAGTTCTAGTCCGCGAGTGTGATCCGTTATACTATTTTCGAACTTTGACCCGATATACGACGAACCGAAAATGAAAACCAAGAATTCACGCATAGTCAAGGTGCTGAGAAAAATCCGCAGGAGTTTCGGTCAGTATTCTTTTTTCGGTTTTTCGATCTTGGCCTTGCCAGGCAATTCCATAGTCGCCCAGGGAAGTCAGGGGGAAAAAAAGTGGTCATGGAAATGTCAGGGAAATTTTCCCAAATAAAAGCAAAATGCTATCACTGTACTCAGTCGATCTGCTAGCAGTTCCATCCCCAATCCTCTTCAGTTAGACTCGTAATATTTTATCTAGTGTTTTACTTGCCAAGCTTCTCATTGCAATTGTTATTTTATTTTAATAAAAATATATATTATTTATAAAAAATATTGATACGCATTAAAGAGTAAGTTTTGGTCGAGGAATTTTGGATTTTAGTCATCATAAATGAAAATGAAAATTTTGTGGGCACCCCGCATGGACGCCGTCTCGGACACCTTAAGAGCGTTTGGTGGGAGCGAGGGCGTGCCTCGAGGTCACGAGGTTCGCAGGAAACGCGTTGCATGGCTAAGCTTTGGCAACAAAAGCACAAAAGGCCGGGCGGCATCCAAGCGAGATTCCTCCCCAATTTTCAGCGCTGCACCTCACTGGCTCGTGAATCCGCTGGCTGGCTGGCTGCCGGAAAAGCCCTCCACCCGCACTTCCGCCGCCGAAAACGCATGCTTCGATCACCCCCGAAACGTACGCGAGGGAGGAGGCATACCGCGAATTATGTCGTGGGAAAAAAAAATTACGAAGTTTTGGGGAAACTTGAAAGTTGTTGTTGCATGCGTGCTTCAGGCGCTTGTTCCAATGAACCAGCCAAGATGTGCTTGGATTCAAGATGTTGGTTGCATGCTTCAGGTGCTTGGTTTTTAATTCAAGAAATCTAACGTGGAATTGTTGATTTTTCTTTCGTAGCATCCTCCGTGTGCCGTCAGCTGAGCGCCGCCGAACTGCAGGCGCCGCTGCGCTTCCACTCCACGCACAGCGAGAACGTGGTGCTGTCCAAGAGCGGTTCTCTGGCCCGCCGTGCCGAGTCTTTCTGCAAGGGCATCGTGTTCGGCAGCCGTCCCGTGCGCGTCGAAGAGCGCATCTACGTCAAATTCGCCGAACTGTCCACCAACTGGAGCGGAGCCCTTCGTTTCGGCTTGACCAGCTCGGACCCTAGCAGCCTGCGCCACGCCCTGCCCCGCTACGCTTGTCCCGACCTCACCAACAAGCCCGGCTTCTGGGCCAAGGCCCTCAACGAGCGCATGGTGGAACGCGACGCCGTCCTCTTCTACTACGTCACGGCGACCGGCGACTGCGTCTACGGCATCAACGACGAAACCAAGGGCGTCTTCTTCTCCGGCGTCGACGTGCGCAAACCCCTCTGGGCCATGCTCGACATCTACGGCAACACGGTGGCCGTCGAGTTCTTGCACGGTAAGCCGCATTTCTTTCTTCCGATGACAACTGTTGCACTTCTTTCGTATAGTTGGACATGATGTATGTCGCGCTGGATTTTATATACTTTTCATTCGCCCGGCTGACTGACTAAAACGTTAGTCTGAAACTAGGGCTTTTGTGCTTTTGCCCTGTTCCAGGACATGGGCTAGATTCACCCAAATGGATCTCTGCACTTTGACGCGTAAAATTTTGAACGTTGACGCTTACCAGATCCCGTCCAATGTTCCAGATCTTTTATAAAAGTGCTAGATCCCGTGCAAAACCAACTCAATTTAGTATACGTTTTGTTCTGAATCTGGTACGGTCTTGAAAAAGAGCTACTAGATCCAGCGCTAAACCAAACATGGGCTAAATTCCCCCGTTTTTGACTTACTGGTTCACTGTTGGTTAAATGGATGGATCTTGCAATTTGACGCGTAAGATTTTGAACGTTGGCGATTGCTGAATCCCGTCCAATGTTCCATATCTTTTTTTATAAAAGTGCTAGATCCGGCGCAAAACCAAGGCGACTTTTAAGCACGTTTTGTTTTCTGAATCTGGTACGGTCTTGAAACCACCCAAAACCAGGGTGCGGCAGAAGTTCAGCGCGTGGGCTCACCCTGTGACGAAATCGCGTAACGGTTCCTGGGTCGGGGGGGGGAGGGGTTGAAACCAGTCTGGCGCACCCCAGCTGCACCTAGGGATCGTGCCCCGTCCTCCGCTCGGGGATGGGGGGGGCGCCGACAGCACGTGCCCGCTCCCTTACGGGGAGGGGTGATCGTTTCGGCACTTCACCCTCCCCCCCATTAATCGCAATCCCCGCAGATGGCCGGGGGAGGCGCGCGTGCTGCCCGCCGGACAATGGAGGGGCGAGAAGCGGACCCCGGGGAAGGGGGAGGCAAACCGGCCGAAATTCAATACCGGCAGCCGTTTCCGCTCCACAAACAGCTGCGCCCAGACGGAAACGCTTTGGGATGCTAATTTATCAGTTAATAGACCCTGGTTAAAGGGGGAAATGGAGGGGGGGAGGGTCAACGCGAGGTTTTAATGGGAGCAGATGGATTTTTTGACGAGCGGGGCAAAATGGGGGTTCTGTTATGGCTACGCTATACCTGGACCCAATAAATCCATTTCGGGACGGTTTTAGACACTTTCAGGCCAAACTGACTTTACAACCCACTCGAGACCCATTGAAAGGTATTAACGGGCTTCAGTTAATTGCTTCGTAAAATAGGGGTTAAAAGACATACAACCTATTTTAGCATTGTTCATACGCCAAATTACCAAATTTGGTATTATAAATGGGGACACCTCGAATAGCAGCAATTATCTTTTCCCAAAAATTCAAGCGCAATCCATTTATGAGCGTTGTTTTTTTCACAGATCCTCACCGAACTCTGAACAATGCCAGGAACAGCGACACAGGCTCAACGTCGTCCTCGGCGTCTTCCGCTGAAGACGTCGATCTGACGCGTCTGATCCAAAGCTACCGCAGCCAAAGCTTGGACGATGGTCAGTCTCGCTACTATCCCGGCACCTACTTCGCTCCCCTGCCCTTCCACCAGGTGCATGGCGGAAACATTCGACTGACCAACGACCGTCTGGTGGCCACGAGGACCGAGTCCGAATACGCGCAAGGCTACGTCTTCACCGCACGCCCTCTTGCGTGCGGCGAAAGGATCGTGGTGAAAGTGCTGCGCAACACGACGGACTACCTGGGCTCCATGGCCTTCGGACTGACCGCCTGCGACCCCGCGCGGCTCAACCCCGAAACCCTGCCGGACGATTGCAATCAGCTAATCGACCGCATGGAGTACTGGGTGGTCATCAAGGACGTGTGCAATGGGCCCAAGCCCGGGGATGAACTCAGCTTCAGCATCACTAAAACAGGTGAATATTCCGTTAAAAAAGGAGGGCATTTTAACAGAAAACGCTCGTGGAACTGCGTACCGATGAACTTGATAGTGTAGCAGGGTCCCCCCAGACCTGGAAAACCTGAAAAAGTCAGGAAAGAATGGTTTATTTTGAAAAAGTCAGGGAAATTCAACGCTGTCATGGCGATCCAAAATCAATACTTCTATAAGGCTAGCTCAGGGCCCATTTTCCGAGTAAAAATTTATCACGAGTACAGAATTTACAAAATTTTCTACGTTTTCCATGTACAAATTTGCAAAATTTTCCACGTTTTCCCATTTAAAAACATTTCCATGCAATTTTTAAAAATTTATAAAAAAATATCTGTCACTTTTCAAAATTGTAGTTAGTAAAATTAAAAAAAAATTTTTTCAATGTCAATTTTAGAAAATATGTGAATTTTTCACGTTGTCATTGATCAGGGAAATTTTTTTTAAAACCTGGAAAACTCAGGGAAGTTGAAAATGAAATTTCTGGGGGAGCCCTGTGTAGCATTCTAAGATTTCTAATAACGTCCCAAGCTTACGAGCATTTGCTTATCAAATTTTCATACGCTGGAAACGCACTTCCACACAAAAAAACGTTTTCGATATTTAAAAGTAACGTACCAAATTGAGAATGTCCCGATTCCTAACCGTTTCATCATTTTTCTCTACAGGCGAAGTTTTGGTCTCCAAAAACAACCTACCTCCAGTTACCGTGATGCACGTTGACCAGACGCAGAAGCTGTGGGCCTTCTTCGACGTTTACGGCAACACGCAGAAGGTGAAGGTGCTCGGCTGCACCGTAGAGCGGGCAGCCAGCGAAAGAGCGACCAACAATCGCAACAGGACGAGGACACAAATATCTGAGGATGAGCCAAGCGCTGCCCAAGACAATGCTGAGAACGAATGCAACGTGTGCTGCGAACGGCCCGTCAACAGTGTGCTCTATACATGCGGTCACATGTGCATGTGCTACGAGTGCGCCAAACAGTTGCACGAACGGCCCTCCGGCGGCCAGTGCCCCATCTGCAGGGCTGACATCACGGACGTGATCCGCACGTTTCGCTCTTGAACATAATGTATGCCGCTCCAGGCACAGACTCACCAAAACAACGATTTCTACGTCATTGACAATCGCCTTGCGAAAAGTTTTATATATAAGGGCTGTGCATTACTACAGATTTTATTGAAAGTATTTGTGTGCTATTAAATTATACAATAAAATTTATAAGTGTCTATTTTAAGGATGTACATTGTTGTGCGTTTATTTTTGTTTGTTTAACGATGAATTTAACTAGGGATGTCCAAAGCCAGTAATGGCGTTGGGGAAGGACATCGGAATAAACATATGACAAAAAAAGCTGACGAAGAATTAACAAATTTTGCAATGTTGGGTTGTTGGGGTTTGAGTTTTAAACGACATTGAATGGGAATAAAATTGGATTAAAAAAACCCCTAGCTTGCTTAATTGTTGCGAAATTGCAGCTGATTTCAAATCCAAGAACGGTGAAAGTTAATCTTTTGACAAATAGTAGTAATGTTGTGGATGATTCCAAATTATTCGTTTTGTGTTAGACAATATAAAGTGTTACTGCCTTGTTCTCTGGTGTTTGTAGAACTACTTTTAGAGAATGGAGTTTAAATTTTGTATTGATTTTTTTTAAAACTTAGGACTAAGTCTAGAACAAGTAGATAGATGCCTTGTGGTCTTGCTTGGCAAGTGAACCTGAAATAGCAAGCAGACCCCAAGACCTAGAAAACCTGAAAAAGTCAAAGAAGAACGGCTTATTTTGGAAAAGTCAGGGATATTCAACGTAGTCATGTTGTTGCGATCCAAAATTAATGCTTTTGCATGGTTTGCTCAGGGCCAATTTACCACGTTTGCAAAGCACAAATTTGCAAAATTTTCCACTTTTTCCGAGGACAAAATTGCAAAATTTCCCAGGTTTTTTCCGAAGACAAAATTGCAGAATTTCCTACGTTTTGGCGAATAAAAAATTGTTAAATTTTCAAAAAATTTTCATGCAATTTTTTTTAAATTGTTCAATGTTAATTTTCAAAATTGTCATTAGAAAATTTTGTGAAATATTTTCCTGTGTCGATTTTGCAAAATATGTCAATTTATGACATTGTCATTGGTCAGGGAAATTTTTTTAAAACCTGGAAAAGTCAGGGGAGTTGAAAAGGAAATTTCTGGGGGAACCATGTTATACATTGTTCGCACTTGTTTCGCGCGTTTGCGTTATGTATAGACATGTGGCAATTTCATTGAATTAGCGATGAGTGATCCAATTAAGTGGCTTTTTTAACATGGAGCAGTATAGGAAAAAATCCGTTCTGCAGGTTTGATCGAATAAAATGGCTGTCATTGATCGGATTAAACGTGATCGAATTAAGAGGCTTCCAGTGTAAGAAAATTAAAAGTTATGAGTAAAATATACTTTGACCCTTTTTTTAGTTAATTGTGGGGAATTACCTAAGGTGCGCAAAGTACTGATGTCAGTATGACAGCTATACAGTATTTAAATACTAATTATATAAACGGTGAGTGTTTTAATCAGATTGATTAATTCAGAGATGCATGACGAGTTTAACCTCTGCTTTATCCAACTGAATTTTCGAGAAATAAGTTTACAAATTTGAAATTTTGTTTTAGTGTGAAGAATTGTGCTTGGTAGTCGTCCAGCGAGCACTTTTGTTGCTAAAAACGCACTTGGAAACTTTTCAGCGAAGGTGGGTGGGCTCTTTTAGATCTAAGGATATCATTTACGAGTGTTTTACGAATTGATATTTGATTCTTTATTTGACTGTTTTTAGGTATGCTTAACATTTGCGAATGTGGCATTTGGAGGGACATGTCATATGCAGCCATCAGCGACCACTTGTTCAGGGTTCCCCCAGACCTGGAAAACTTGGAAAAGTCAGGGAAAAATGGTTTATTTCGAAAAACCCATGGAAATTCAATGCAGTCATTGCGATCCAAAATTAATACTTTTACAAGGTTAGCTCAAGGCCCATTTTCTGAGTTGAAATTTGCAAAAAAATGTCTACATTGTCGGAGTACAAATTTGCATAATTTTTTGCGTTTTCCGAAGACAAAGTTTTCCCATTTTAAAAAATGTTGATTTTCAAAATTTTCGTTAATAAATTTTAAAAAATAATTTCCAGTGTTAATTTGGGAAAACTTGTAAATTTTTCGCGTTGTCATTGGTCAGGGAAATTATTTTTAAAACCTGGAAAAGTCAGGGAAGTTAAAAATGAAATTTGTGGGGGAAC
>JAQGAO010003047.1:0-17986 GCA_034697705.1 Ommatoiulus sabulosus | reverse complement strand
CGGCGTACACTAACGCCACCAAGCGGGATAAGAATGCGGCATGCGTTTTAAATGAGGGCGCACACAAAGAAAGCTTAGCCCAGCCAGGCTGAGCTTACAAGAAGCGCTTGGAAATTCGAAAGCAGATGTCTAAGACACAAGAGTGGCACACAGATCACTATTGGTCAAAAGTGTAGCCATCGATTGTATACCGCCTATGTACCGTAAAAACGTATCCCGCACTCATCGTGATATGCTAATGCGCATGTGGAAGGTTTTACGCGGAATGTTTCACCTAGCATAACGCATGCAGTGACGCCACCAAGCACACTGACCATCACGCTGATATCAGCATTCATTGTGCGCCCCAAAGCTGGAAACGAGAAGATGACAACAAGCTGAAAGAAGCACGTCGAAAGTAAGCATTCAGTGTGTTCTCAGTCAAATGCAACATGATGGTTAGATACAGTATGCGTCTGCTACGATACATGTACACGCAGCAGCCATTATAGGAATACCATCGATTTTTTTTATACAGTATACTGCTTTTAGAAATAATAGCAGGAAGGACTGGTTGTCATAGCGCGGGTTTTCTCTAGAGGGAAAGGTACTAAGCTAAATTTTGGACAAAAATTGACCGAGCGGTTGAGCGCATGCTTCGCTACGATCGAATACAGTAGGTGGCAGGTCAAGCGTATTTTTGAATGTATGGCGAATTCGCCCTCAGGCCTGCCGCTATGGTATACCCTGTGTAGTGGAGCATGTGAAACCGGCACTTTAGGTGTCCACCCGTCCACCCCCCTCAATCCCCTTTGATGAAAGGCCTCTTTTTTCTCCCATCGTCCCATGGCTTCCATGTCGAAACAAGGGGTAAACCTCGAGACCCCCTCCGTTCACCCTCTCCTCATGAATGATTATCTATACTACGTCACCTTGTACTCGTTTCTCCGCACGTCCCCCTCGGCCCCTCAACGCTCCCCCTTAATGCGTTCGAAGCAATGGGCTGTACAGGGTGTCCATTCAACTGTCCGTTTCCTCCCTGCTGAAGGAGGATTAACATTTGAACTGAATTTCGGAGCTTAACCTCCATCGCTGTATCCGTTTCAAGTTTTAGGGAACAATTAGTGCAGTTCATGTATCATTAGTTAATAAGAATACAAATAAGAAAAAAAAAGTCAAGTTTCTTTCAGCGAAATGCATGTACAACTTTGCAATATGTATGCAGTAAGTTTGCAGTCGCTGCTCTCCGCTTCCCACGCAGTTTAACTACTGTTTAACCGCAGTTTTAATTGTGTTTATGACTGATTGTGTCGAAGACTTTAATCGGACAATTTTACGAATATGCGACCAATTGGTTATACATGTAGATAAGTGGGGGGGGGCTCTTAATGAACCCTATTCATGAAAAATGCAATAAATCCAGGAAACAGCTCCTGAAAGTGGAATTAACCACTGAAAGAATTTTTTACCTAAATTTAAAATTCTGTCGTTTGCTTTTCGGCGTTGAAATCATTCATTTTAAATAAAAATTATCAAATAACAAAGCGGGTTTCTACGTGGTTAGTTCGGAGCCTATTTGGAAACTTTAAAAGAAATTTAAAGTACAAAGTTGCAAAATTTTCCGCAGTTTTTAAGAACAAATTTGCAAAATTTTCGACAGTTTTCATGGTCAAATTTGCATAATTTTATAAATTTACCTAGCACATTTTTAAAACTTTAAAAATGTAATTGTCTACCTTTTCAGAGTACCAATTTGCAAGACTTTCAACATTTTTCGAATACAAATTTGTAAGCTTTTCAGAAAATTGTCATGCTAATTTTGGAAAATTTGAGAAAGTCAAAGGAAGTTAAAAATGAAATTTCTGGGGGAACCCTGACATACCACCTTTGAATTTCTGTGAAAATGCAAAAACAAAAACAAAATGTGGTATTTTTCTCGTTCGAATAGTGTGTGAAGTCACCACCGGAAATGTTCCCGTACTAAACCCGTGATACGACCGTTAGCTCGAATTGGAGGAAAAGTACGAAATTCGAGTTGGACGCTGTATAACGAATTAGTTAATAGCGGAAACAATTAAGATCGTAGCGCTGAAAGTGGTTCAGCGCAGCTTTTAAGACCCTTTTTATAGGGCATAAGGCGCTCGGGGAGTGCTAACCAGTCGCAACTTTTAGATCTTCCAAGTTATATAGGCCGCGGCCTATAGTCGCGATTAAAGGGTAATTAACCCCTCGACAAAAATGGCCGCTCTATTCCCTCCCCCTCGAGGGCGTGGAAAGGTGAGAAAAATACAAGGGGTAATAAGGTTGAATTTAGGGCGAAGGAAGCAGGGAGAGGGGTTGAAAGATGAAAAACATCCACTCGGCCCTGGAGTGGACGGTATGTCCTACTATCGTGCTAGGAAACAGAATGGACCGAAAATAAGGTGATATAAAAAAGAAGGGAAATGACGAGGAGGTACGTAAAAAAGTATGTTAAAAAAGCAGGAAGACGGAAGAGGAAAAAGCCCCAAAACGCGAGGGGGAATGGTTGGGGTTTCAACCCCGATTGAACACCCTTCCCTCAGCTAGCCCTACCCTTTACCCCCTCCTATTGCATAAACGTGCCCCTGGCCCTAGTCTCGCCTCGGTGTCCCGAGATCGATACAGACACCCCAAAGGATAAGAAGGCCCGTGGGGTCGCGAACCGGAGCGTGGGGTTGAGTCTGGGTCCAGTAGCCCCGATGCTGGTTGCTTGCTAGACGGTCAACCGGACCAACGAAAAAGTCCCGTGGGACACAGTCCTCTAGGGCTGCTCCGTCATAATTTCACTCCGTTCATTCTTGAAATGGAAGTTTAATTTTTGGTTTAGGGCCAGTTCTTTGGGTTTGGATCTTGTTGTTAATGGTAATAAATCGTAATCTAAAGTCAAGAGTAAGGTGTAGCGAAGTGTTTATCGTTGGTCATTCGGTGTAGTGTCATCCCCAATGATAGTAAAATTGGATTAAACTGAAGTTCTTTCAAAACTAAAGTACGCAGAGGTTGGATGGAGAACCAAATTGACCTCACAATTGACATACAGTATGCCAATGTTATCCACAATTTTGCAAATGTTATACATAATACTAATGAGTCATGACTACTGTATGTTGATTTTTTTTTAATTTGACAAATTTGTATTCGGAAAACGTATACAATTTGTACTCTGAAAAGGTTCTGGTTTTTGCATATTTGTCATCGGAATCTGTTGGAAAATGATCAAATCTGTATTCGAAAACAGTTTAAAAAAATGTAAAATTTGTGCTGGAAAAGGTTGGAAATCTTGCAAATTTGTCTTCGGGAAAGATCGAAAATTTTTCAAATGGACCCTGAGCTAATCAATACGTTGAATTTCCATGACTTTTCCAGGTCTGGTGGAATCCTGCATTAGGTTAATTAATTTATTCCCTATTTTTTATTTGCATCAAGTTGCAGATATTAAAAAAGTTGAATTTGCACCATTGTATTTAGGGGTGGGAAGGCCCAAAAGTCTGCCATCTTGAATGGTTAAAATCCACCTAAACTTTTGATAGTAGGTATATAATTATCCGTGAGTGCCGCAATGAATAGTATTTTGAATCCAGAAATAACACCATAAATCTTCGGATTCCGAAAAAGATTAACCAATGCCTTCGCAACCTCGCAGTTGAGTTACAAAAGTGCAGTTAACGCACTATTTATAAATAGATGGAGCTTCATCGTAAGTATTTCCTCAAACTGAAAATGTATTTTCGATGGTTTGGCAAGCGACTTTATTGTTGGCCCAGCTTTATACACCGACTGTCGAACATACAGTATACAATAATCCCTTCGGATGAAAAATCCCATTCTCGGAAATTGTGCCAAAATATCAGGTGACGTCGCGCTAATCGCCTATTTGCATTATTCCTGCAAATACTGGTTTTGAAGCCGGGCAGAGAAATGAGAGATAACGGCAAGCATCCTGGGAATAGATTTCAGTTGCTCTTAATTGAAGGGCTAATTGAAGGGCAATGGTTTCAAATTCTTCACATGTCCTTTTTTGAAGCTTCATTCCCAAAGAGATTTATTTGACCAAGCCGGTTTGCTAGGCCATGAGCCATTACTTGCAATGGTAAGAACTTCTTTAACACCAGCTCAGTTCAAGTATACAGCAGTTCAAAACAAAAATTCAATTTACTACAGTATTTAATTTTTAAATACCCCAGTGTGAAATTACATTTTTGTAAACCTATTTTCGCCTTAGGATCCTCAGGAGAATATAATGATTTAATTTCATTTAATACGAGTTATAAAAGAGACGCCATTTCGGTCAAAATCGCTGGAACCATCGTGATCGAATTGAGCGGCTTTTATTGTAGTTCTAGATACCATTTCATTGCGGCGTGCTTTTTAGCAGTGCTGTGTCACCGTGTGAAGTAGTTGAAGTGATTATCCCATGGACCAATGCAGCAATTGGCCAGTTCTAGACACCATTTTGTTGTATTTGGTGATAGCTTTTCAATGGGTCACCTACTCTCTGGTGTAGCAAATGGACAGTTCTCTAGGCGCCATTTTGTTATAGATTGCTTTTTGCACTAAATGCACCATAGATGGCGCGATTCCTTATCGAGTCGGTCGCGCTCCCTATTGGCCATACAATGTTCAAGGCCTATTACATTTTTTGTCGATGTAACCTTTGGTGAAATTGTCACGCGAACCTCGCGTAAACTCGTACGGCGGCGTCGGTAATGCCTTTAGATTAGATACAATAATATTTATGAAGAATGTTGTTGTCTGGAAAAGAAAATGCTTTCACCCTATATAATACCACATCCGAATTATCCGAATCAGTTTTGCGCGCCTCCTACACCTCCTAGTTTCACAATCTTTCTTGCGGTGGGCGTTGAACGGTGGCGCCACCGTAGCCGAAGCACGCAGCGCCACCGGAGCGGTCGCGCTCCGCGTCTGACGTACGGCTCGGTTTGAACTCTGCCGTAGTTTATTGTACCTTTCCCAAAGGTTTGTTTGCCAAAGTTGGATCAAATTTCAGCCAACTTCCTCGTGTTTCGTTTATTTTGCTATAACAATCTCGTCTTGGACGGATTTTTCAAATATTTATTTCGAGATTTTTCAGTACTTTTATACAGCGCTCTTCAAAACTACTCCACGTTAAGGACGTCCGTTGGCTATAGTGTAGATTCGGGAACTTCTGGAAAAGTCAGGGAAAAATGATTTACTTTGAAAAAGTCAGGGAAATTCAACGTATTAATGTTGTCACTATCCAAAATAAATGTTCAACGTTTTTCGAGTACACATTTTCAAAATGTTCTCATGCTGATTTTGTAAAAGTTTCGAAAGTAAATAGTACATTTTGCCAAATATTGAATATTATCCGATGTCAATTCGGCAAAATATTGAATATTTTAATATGTCTATTTGCGAAATCGTGGATTATCTTGAAATATGTCAATTTTGACATTGTCTCGGTCAGGAAAATTTACTTCAAAACGTGGAAAAGTCAGGGAGCTTTCCGAAAATTCGGACACTCATCTACCAGTGTTCCCACAATTAAATTTCTGGGGGAACCCTGGTAGATGAGTGTCCGAATTTTCGGAAAGCTATACTCGATAAGGGTACTGAAACAAAAGTTTTCTAACGGCACATTTAGATAATTATTTCCGAAAATTCACTCAAGGTTATCGTTGTGTTTAAAACAATTGATGGATTCACTTTTGCACCCCTTAACTAAACGACTTCCAAAACTGCTATTCGTTAACCTACTTTCTGAGTACCCCAGATAAATTCAATAAAAATATAGATGTGGAGGTAAAGTAAACATTTGTCACGAATTCTACGAGCCTATCATACAGTAACTCGCGAAATAAGATATCCCATTCCTAATTGAAATTTTAAGTTTTGTTGACAACAAATTGAAAGGTTTATCGTGATCAAAATAAAATGAAAATATGTATATTATCAGTTTCGACGTCGCGTCGGTGACCAGCTTAAATATTTCGTATAAAAATTTTCACGTTTCTACGGGAATTACTTCGGAGGGTGGGTGTGCGTCCAGCTGCCAAATCTGGGCAGGTGACCGAATTTTGGAGATGACAAAAATATAATGTCAAAAAACATAAAATGACAAATATCGTCGTAATTACACGATTCCTTATCTTTTTATTTTTTTTCGGAGGATAACGTCGCAATCTACGAAAATGCCTAAAACTTAGTTTTTGGGTACAAAAATGGCGCCTCGGTTGACATCCCCCCTCAAAAACAGGGACGAGATAGGGGCGGCACGTACGCCAAAAATGCACCTGGACAAATAGGCGAGCGAACTCTCCTTTATTTGTGCGTGTGGCAAAAAATTGGTGAATTTGCGAAATGCACTTTCTTATCCCATTGGCACATTTTTTCCATAC
Organism: Ommatoiulus sabulosus; assembly: GCA_034697705.1. Taxonomy (NCBI): domain Eukaryota; kingdom Metazoa; phylum Arthropoda; class Diplopoda; order Julida; family Julidae; genus Ommatoiulus; species Ommatoiulus sabulosus. The sequence goes on along the minus strand of JAQGAO010003047.1, from coordinate 11,609 downwards.
CTTCTTGAATCGTTCGTATGTCGTTTTTCCTCAAACCGAAATCTGCGAATTGTAACGACCTGGGAATGTCACCGTGTCAAGCTAGACCGGAACTGGAATTTTTTGGGTTTAACGTTGAGGGATTATAATTTCGCGTAGGATTTAGAAATTTCGGAAATTGAAACGTGTTTCCGGCTATATAGATCGCTGGGTACTTAGAAGCATTATGAATGGCACTATTTGCAGTTGTAAAGTCATATATGCGAAATCCGATGATCGATCACGTTAGTTACAGCGATTTTGACCGAAATAGACGATGAACGTCAAAAAAGTCAGATTGACCTTATCAAAATAATTTGTTCTATGTTTTGAAAATATACATATATTTAATCGTACATACTGTATTTGCATATTTTTAAAATTATATTAAAAAAAGTTGTAAGTAGTGTGTGATGTTGCCTGTTTGCTGCAACGGCTGGGATTTAATGTTCTAAATTTCGCAGAAAGTCCTTCTGAGTACAACCGCTGATGCATTAGATGCTTAGATGCACGCATGCGCCTTGACCAAACGTGTTCGTGCTTGTACGAAACACGCTCAAACTTGGTTCGCGCGTTTGCGTTATGTAGGTACGTGGGAATTTGATCGATTTATGCGATGAGATGACCGAATTAAGCGCCTGTTTTTGCATAGGGCAGCGTAGGAAAAAATCCTTTCTGACTGTTTTGACCGAATAAAATGGCTGACCGGATTGAGCGTGATCGAATTAACAGGCTTTCATCGTACTAGGTTTAATCACAGCGCAAACTTGGGAGTTTTTAAACCAATTAGCACGCTATTCAACGCGTGACTTCACGACTACTAAAAGTGTCATTCGTAAGGCTACTGTCTGAGTTCTCCTATACTTTCTCTATAGCGTGCTGGCTTTTTCACTTATCGATTGGGGGTAAAAACTCCGACGGTATTTTTTAACGCAGAGTGCCATATCTAGTTGAACCTTTTTTGGAATAAAATTTCCATCCTATATTTCGGTCTCGTTCTCATTTCTGGCCACCGCCGGCGCTCCATCCCGTCGTCTTTAGGACCGTCTTATCCACTTCCTCTCTATTCAATTCCCCGTCGGGCAATCCACTTCCCCGATGCCCGCGGTTGTCGTTTCCACATACTAGTATTTTCATTGCGTAAGAAATTATCCTATTTTCTTCATCTTCTTCTGCTCCGAAATTATTTTTAACTGCGAAATCTTGCGAAATTTTTGAGGCGAAAATACGCCGAATGCTTTTACGGCAATTTGCGCCGATGCCAAAGCCGCGTACAGGGTGTCTCGGTTTATTCACGTGACGTCATTCGGCGTTGGTTTAAACCCATAAAGCAAAGGGAAGATGTAGCGTTAATTTTCTGTTTATTTTAAAAAAAGTAACGCGTCTTATATTTAGCGTTGATATTTGCCCGACGTTGACGTCACGTCGTGCGTCGTATTTGAAGCGCTTATCGAACATCTTCCTTTGAAAAAAGCGTAGCCAAAGTTTAGATGTACTCATTGAAAATTTAGTTCGATGATTACGAAGTCGAACTTGAGCGATTTGTTATTGAATTTGATAGAGCGCCCAAAAGCACTTTCGGTACCAAGGTGGCAAGGCGTGGAAACGAGGCCACCCAGCTAACGATTCATCACGTGGATAGGAATCCTAGGACGCCATCTTTTGCCGAGAAACCTGGAAAAAGCTGGTGATGGCTTAGTGAAAAGAAACCAATATGGCAGCCGTGGAGACGTGGGTCGTCCTCATTGGTTACAAAAAGAGGAAGAATCGAACTGTAGAAACTCGTTTAGACGAATCTCGAGGGACGTCGAAATCCTACCCTACGTAATTTTACATGTATTTGAATGTGGAGGAGCTGCATATTTTATCGGAGAATTCCCTGTTATAACGTACATTTTCCCCCCACGCCCCACGTACATGTACATGTAGTTCGTATTATCAAAAATCGGACGAAACGTGACTTCGGTAATTCGGGGCATTCCCCGTTATAACGTACAATTTTTTCATACTGTCTAAAGTTCGTTTTAACGTAATGTAGCGCGAATGTTCGGGAATATCGAAAATGCATTCGTTTTGGCCGAAAATGTGTAATATCCGAATTCGGAATTCGTCTTATACGAAGAAATGAAACTTGATTCGTTGATACCCGAGGATGGGTGTAATTCAGTATTGTTCGATGTTTACATGACAGCCACGTGGTCTAAGGTATCATCAACATGTTCCAATACGTGAACATGTAATGTATCCAGAACCACGATTTCAGCCTAAACAATTCTTGACCAATTTAATCTTGCAGTTGCGAATTTATTTGAATGGTAGGCTGCTGAAACATTCCTATAGTCCAATGGAAAACCCGTGGACTCGGAATGTTTCAGTTGCTTAACATTGCAGTTGGAGACAATCTCAGTGGAACTGGAAACGAAACGAAACCACTTTCCAGCACCTCGTTATTCCAAACTAAGATGGCCGCCGAAGAAACCCTTGGCTACGTCTCCTCGGCCGCCATCTTAGTTTTGCGAAAGGCGCGTTGTTGGGGGGCTTGGTTTTTAAAAACTGGTAGCTACTGTAATTGCGAAATAGCAATTCGAGCGTAATATCGATGAATAATATATGTCGAACACGCCATTAGTCGCCGAAACGAAACAAAAGCTTGGTAATGAATAACAACTCGTTCGTGTATGACAAACGCAGTCATTTTCGGCCGTGAACCCCTGGTGGAACGCGGTCGTTTTTCGCAGAATTTCCGTTTTGTTTGCTCTCGGGATTTTTGGCGTCCATCCACGTTTTGCCTCCCCAGGTACATCGTTCGAGTTGGAAACGTCCCAACTCACCACGAATCGTTACCCAATGGACCCCCCCCCCCTCAATTGGGGTCCAATCTACGAGGCCTCGTCCGCCATCTTCGCGAACCGATTCGTAGTCAAACGCTGTTCCAGTGGCGAAGGAATTCTTCAAATTTCGGAAACTGTTTGAAATGGGGAAACGCCATGGATGGCGCTAGGAGCCATGTTGTTGCGCATGAAATCATAGATGGCGCAGTAATAGATAGAATACATTGACACGTTCCAAACGCATACACGCGCGTGTTGTTTTTGTTTTAAATTAAACTGCGAAACTTGCCAAGATTGTGTTAGCCAACCGATCAATTTCCTTTTTATGCCAAGAATATCAGGAGCGCTCCTACAGGAACTTTACGAATGGCACTTTTGACAGTCGCGAAACGAGTCGTGCGAAATGAAATCGTTAACTGGTTTAAAAACGGCGATAATCTCGAGTTAATTTTGTTGAAACCAAATAGAATGTCGATTTTACGCACGTGACTTCACGGCTGTGGAAAGCACCTTGCGTAAAGCTTCTATCTGAGTACCCCTTATCGTAGGCCAATGGCAAATAAATCCAATATCAGCATTGCTGGGTTCCCAATTTTGCAGACCCCAGAGCGCTTGAACGCCGTCGCTCGGCGCGTACGCGTAATCGAAGCGTTGGGCGCCTGAAGAGCGCTAAGGAACCTGTCCACCTCTCTCGCGAGGCGCTGGCGACGCGGTGGCGCCATCTAGCGCCCCGTTCGTCGTCCCTCGGTTTCGGACGATTAAAGTGGCGTTGACCTTGTATTCTTTTCATTTTTAATGATGCACGCATTGTACCGGTAACCTTGAAAGATGAGTAATTATTTCGAGAAAGATCTACGCCCGTACGAGAGAAAAAAATAAAAAATAAAAGTAAACCGCGTCGTCATAAAAATAAAAAGTGCGACGAAACTCGTTCCGAAATTCAATTTCTCGCCATGAAATCGAATCGGGAGAGAGCGCTTACGTGTGACCGGGCAGGTACAGGTACAGGTACCGTACTCGGCGCTCAAAAAACGTGGGAAAAAACCTCTGTTTTTCTAGTTTAGGGGGGAATTTCGCCGTAACGGTTGCGCGATGTCGTAACTGTTTTTGGGGAAAAAGTGGGTTAGCGAAGAGGACACTTTCGATCACCCCTGTAATCGGCGCATTTAGCGAAGCGTAAACATTCAGTAAAACTGTCATGACGTACTGAGATTGACGTCAAGGATGATCGTATAGGGTGGAAAAATGTGGAATGTTGGCCGGTAATGAGGAAAATCCGGATTTTGGCATCATTACTGGGGCGTGGTTTTGTAATTGGGAGCCTGGTTGTGGATACCGCCGTTAATAATGATTTTTAAGATTGCGCGCGTCATTAATCCTGTCATTAGTATTGACCATGTAGGTCTCCCCCCCATCATTAATGCGGTCATCAGTATTGACCATGTAAGTTTCATCCCCCCTCCCCCATAGACAATACTCTTATTTAAATTTTAAATTTCGCGCGCCACGCATTCCTGACTCGTATTTCCAATTTGCGCCATTAAGCGTACGCGCATGCGCAGAATGATCGTGAAAAGTTGTCATTACTGGACGCAGATACGCGTTTCTAAGAAAAAAGTCATTTCAGATGATCGTGCAATGGTTGAAATGGAATGAAAGCGAATGATGTAAATTTTTTGGACGTAATGTCATTAATAATGAACGTGCCCAAAAATACGAACCATTGCACGGTATTGCATTACCTTCCTCCCCCCCCCCCCCCCCCTTTCCGTGCCTCTTGCCCTAATTGTGCGCGAAGCCAGCGCCACCACCGTTCGCCAACCTCTTGAGGGGGAGATTGATAAAATCGATGAATCGGACCATTTTTCACGACCGAGAAGCACGAAAAATCGTGGCATGTGTGTCCGCAACTCCAATTTGCCAGGACCCCCCTCTCGCGCCCGTTCTCGTTGCTAGCCACGTTTTTTTCGACCATCTGCTCTCTTATTTCGGGAGTTTTTCGTTCCTCGTGGGCTGACGCCAGGGAGAGACACTCGGCGGTCCCATGGGCGACTGGGCCACCAGGTGGCGGGGCGAACGGGGACTAGGACTGCTGCAGCCACGTGCTTTCAGTTTATTCAGTTAGATTTCGAAAGATGTTGCTCACATTTTTGAGCAAATGCTAAATTACGTACGCAGAGTTTGATACGTGTTTTTTACTTTCCAAAAAAAAAAAAATACAGTATATTTCATTGAGAAATTTTTTTGAAAATGGGATGAAAATGCGGCTGAAGTTTTGTCAAAATCTCGAAATCAGCGACGTTTTTTACTTCCGCCAAAAGTTGTTTTGGGCCTGGAATGACGAAATATGGCGTGAATCACGAAGGACACTGTAGGGATGTTTGTAGTTGATCTAAAATTTAAACTCTTAAATTTTAAACAACTGTCATCTTTAAACGATTGACCATCCAATGTTCAAAAGGGGGAAGGGGGGGTGCATAGATTAATGGGCTAAATTGTCTAAAATGGTTCAGTTGCGTTCCTGTTTTCGTAAATTTCGTAAATTGTTTTGAAATTTATTTTAATACGACGTGATATTCCACGTCGAATTTGCAAAAATAACAGCTTTCTACGATGATTGGAAACGGGGACCGTACATGGACGTGAGGTTTCGAAGGTGGCGCCATCTACGGGTCGTTTTGGAGGTGAAACTCGTGTAGGCCTAGGCTGGCCACCACGTGCTCGACATCCTCTCCATCGGCGGCCATTTTTTTTTCGCCCATCTCGCTTTCCCCCCCTCCAGCCCTCTTTTCCTTGGACTCGCCCTGCCAATCACCCCGGCCGAGTAGGCGTGTCCGAGCGCTCCCATTGGCGGTGACGTCAGGCGCGTAGCCTCCCCGTCAATACTACTTAGAGCGAGCGCGGGGCAGCCATTAGATCAGTCATCGGCGTGGACCTGCTAGAACCATGTCCATGTTAATACGTCTCCGGAAAGTAGCGAAAAAGTCGCGGTGAAAAAGTTGACAGGAACCGTCATCCCGCCAAAAAAAAAAAAAGGAAAAGTAATAGAAGCTGAAGTACCACCCCTGAAATTTCTGGACTTATATTTGCGCCGAGTGTGTTTGAAGAAGTACGTCGTAAAAAGTAAATCCCGAGCCGCCTGATTTTTGGAGTTAAGTACTGTTTGTGTTCGCGCTGATTTTCCCCCCGAAAATCTTGGTGAAATTCCGACATTTTCGTCGAGTGTGCTATGGTACCTCAGTACCTGTCGAACGCGCGCAGCCCGTCGTCCTCCAACTCAACTTCCGCCGCCATGGCTTCGGCGATGACCAACGGTCACTCGACGTCCAGCGTGTTCGGTTCGCTGCACGTGGCCAGCACGTCGCAGACGCCGTACAGCGACGCCACGAACTGCAAGAAGACCAATCCCAACCACATCAAGCGTCCCATGAACGCGTTCATGGTGTGGAGCCAGATCGAACGCCGCAAGATCTGCGAGCAACAGCCGGACATGCACAACGCCGAGATCAGCAAGCGGTTGGGCAAGCGCTGGAAGATGCTGACCGATGACCAACGCCAGCCCTTCATCGACGAGGCCGAGCGCCTGAGGGTGCTGCACATGCAGGAGTATCCAGACTACAAGTACAGGCCCAGGAAAAAGGTGAAGACGGTCGTGACTCCGGCCAAACTGAGCGGCGGTCATCACAAGGCCGGACATCGCGCCAGGCACGACAAGAAGAAAGCGACGGCCTACCATTGCGGTCTGGCGGCGTCGTCCATCGCCCAACTGGCCAGTCCGGTTGTCGGCGGTAGGCTCAAACTCCGACTGACCATCGACCGCAAGCCGCGAGATACGGTGCGAGTTCACCCCAAGGCCCATCAGCAGATGACCCCTCCGGCCAAGGTACCGTCCAGTCCCTCCGTGGAGGACCCGGCGTCGCCAGAATCGGCCAGCTTCTACGAGGAGGACACCAAGCCCATCGTCCGGCATCATTACTATTCGGGATCGTCCAACAGTTCGCTCGTGTCGTTGTCTTCGACGTCGTCCAGTTCGGACTCTTCGGACACTTCGTCCGTCTACGGAGGCGTCAAGATCAAGACCGAGCCCGGCTACGGAGGCGTCAGGATCAAGACGGAGCCGGGCTACGAAAAGGAGCCCTTGGTCACCGTCAAGGTGGAACCAGGCGTCTACGGCAACGTGACCATCAAAACCGAACCCGGCTTGACCGGTGGTCAGACCGACTCCAGTCTCACCGATCTGGATTCGCTGACCGACCTGCTGCAGATGCCCGACGATTGGAAGATGGATCTGGACACCATCAACGACCTGGACACCATTGAGACGGCCAGCTCCAGTTCCGGATCCCACTTCGAATTCCCCGATTACTCCACCCCCGAAGTGTCCAACATGATCTCGGACATCGGCATCGGCAGCGAGTGGCTGGAGAACAGCTTCAACATGTTCATCAAATGTTGACCCCAGGCGGAGGTTTAGAGGCGGTGGTTTGTTTGTAAATAAAAGTGAGCCGAAATTTGTCGAGTTAGCCAAGTGTACATTTTTGTAAAGGACAAGGTCCGAGGCGAAGTTTGCCTCTGCTGACCCAACGGACGTTATCCTAGTTCTCGAGATCGAAGATATTCCACAAATTTTGATCGGGCCAGTGAACGTTGACTTTGAAAACGAAACGAAGATCTGCTACCCAAGATTGGATTAAAACGTGGACATTATCGAAAATTTGGGCAAAGGTTGTCCGAAATTCCAACTCCGGATTTTTTGGCTTCGTTGTCCGGAAAATTCTGACGAATTTGTCCAAATCGAGAGATCGTCCCGAAGGATTTGCCGTTAAAAAGACTGTCCGAAAATTATACCCCAATTTTTCGGGTTTCAAGTGTGTGTACATAGTTGTGAAAAGTCTCGCGTTTTCCCGCGCGAAACGCCCACACGCGCGCCTTTCCTCGTGCTCGTCTGGGAAATTTCCCCGAAAAAATGTAGGGAGCGTCTTGAGATCTTGAAATTTTTTTCGAAAAACATCGCGAGCGCATTTCGTGGCCCCCGTCACGCCCCCTCAGATGGGTGCAGGCCCCAAAAATGTTCCACGAATTTCGGGGATATTTTTGTCCCAAAATTTCTGTAAATATTAGTAAGGGGCGTCGCGACGTGGCGCGAAATCTCGTGTGGTTTTTCATTTTTTCGTTAGGCCTAATCACCTAATCACCCAACTCGGAATATCACCCCAGTTACCAGTAAGTTTTTACGTTGATTTTTTTGTCCCACGCCCCCCAGTCGTGCATTTGGCGGGAATTTTTTTCATTTCTGATTTTTTAATTTGTCCCTGTTCCTCCTTTTTTACATCTCGGGGTTCCTTCTTCGTCCCTTGTAAATACCAAAAGCTTTGAAAAATAAATAACTAATGAAAAGCGGGTTTTCGATGAAATATCCGACGCGGGGAACTACGTGACTTTTGACCTGTTTTTTGTTGCGTTCGTGACATTCATAGTGGATCTGAAATTTTTGGTTTACGATTTTCCAAATATTACCTATTACTTTAAATGAAACGCCGATAATACCAAATTTCAATTATTTCTTGTTAAGCCGGCCATACACGAGGAAAGTTATATCTGGAAATATGGCATGTTCAAAAAGTCCTGTTTTTTAGAATAGGAATCACGAGAACTGAAATGTTTTAATTTGTCAATCATAAGAACATAAATGAAGTCTTAATTACTTTCAGTTTTAAAATTTTCCTTTTTAAAAGCCATGGTTAGTAAAATGCTCAGAAATATGAGCTTGACTTTTCGGATACGCCTAAAATTGCCAAGTTTCCGTATGATAACTTTCCCCGTGTATGGCCAGCTTTACGGCCTATAACTTGGGATGGAACTCCATCACCGTATTTGAGTTTTATATCTCTGCCAAATTGCCACTTGAATCTCATTTTCAGATAAAATTTCAACCGAATCTCGTTTTTTTCTCCGCAAAAATGCTGTCAGAAACTATCGTAACAAAAAATCCACAGCGCCAGAATGTCACGAAACGCTCCTAACGCAATTTGCGTGACATACGGTGTTTGTTTTTTCCATAAGCAATATCGTATATTTTGGTAATTTTTTGTAACCGTGTGCCAATCCGTCCAACCGTTTTTATGTCCAAAAAAAACAAACCGATCCTAGCGGAGATAACGTTCTCCTCGCGTTTGATATTTCCGAAAACTCCGCCGAAAAAAAAATCTTATCTGTAAATATTATTACGAATAGTGTACATATCACTTCGCGAGCAGCAGCGCCGCCTGGTGCTCGAAACGAATCTTCGAATGACTCATTCCTCATTTTTTTTTTGTAATTTGATGCCGCTGCAGGTTTATCTGGATCGTATATCTTCTCGGGTTTAAAAACGAACGGAAAAATAAGATGCACGTTTTTGCGGCACTTTGCACCAACCTCCGGTTAGCTTGACGGCCTGATTATGCGTTAATCTCCCGTGAAGCTAATCGAGTTTACGCTCGATTCGCCGTTAGCCAAAAAAAAATATCTAACCACCCCCCAAAAAAACTCGCTATCGATGCCTGAAATCACAGAGTATAAATATTTTAAAAAATATACTATGCACCAGGATTCGGTATAAATGCATGTCGGAGAAGATTTTTAAAAAATTGGCGGCCATTTTATTTAAAGTTGCACGCGCGGCGATGGTAGCGCCTTCCCAAAAAAACAAAACTACAAATTATTAGCGAAAATAAGGTTTTCTATGAAAATGTGTAAATTGTTATCTATTTTAATGTAGGTGTAAATGACGCGGAGCTATTTTATGCTCCTTAGAGTATCGCTTTTTTATACTATATATTAAAAAAAACCGAACAATTTCGAAGTATTATAAATGGAAGTATTAGATGTTGACTATGATAACCGCCGCCCCGAATGGATTTTGCGCCAGTCTAGACGCGTTTTCTGAACGACCCTCGCACCACGCTTCGTTATTTTCCAAAATCCAAAAATTTGAATACGAACACGTCGATTTAGTGGCAGATTTAATAGTCCTTTTCAGTTTTCAATGACGTCATCCATTGGCTAAATTTTGCCCATTTTCAAGTTTTGCATTTTTCGTCACTAGTTGGCGCTGTCTGTGCGCATGCGCACTAAGAACTTTTAAAGACTATTTGACGGAGGATGGCGCGATGGGTTGCTACGGAAACATCCAGCCGTTGCCACGACAACCGTGGAAGGATGGCGCGTGTTCGCGTTGCCCCGGTTACAGCTACAATCGCATGCGGCGTTGCCATGGGCACGGCTATGGAACGCCACGATGTCGTTGGCAACCGCTGAATACTTGCTGTGTAGGAAAAGTAGGCCCATTGCTTATCTCCTTTAAAAGCAGCGTTGATTAAACGCAGAAGCTCGCTCACCAGATGACGGCTAAATACCTCATTTAAAAATAAAAACGCGGGGGTGGGTGGGAGGAAAAGGGTCGCTCGTAAGTACCTCGTCAAGTTTTATGAAAGCGCCCTCGTTTTCAGGGCCAGAATTTGGAGTCTGGAGGGACTCGAAGAATAACATCCGGGTGACCTTTTCCATTAAACTTTCGACTCTATCGGGAATAAATTATTCACGTTTTTCTTTCACCCGTCATTTAGCCGCCATTGGTGAGTTTCTCTTTTTTGGCCTAGTTCGTATCGAAGTTGGTCGTAAATTCAATTGGCGTTGACTTTACGAACACTGTCGTTTGCCGTGATGCACCATGTCGGTGGAGTTCTCGTGTTTCGTGTTTAATCGACACCTTGTTGCACCTTTCTAGTAACGTAGAGGGCGCCACTGCAGCGATTGTTGATGATGACGACCCTCGTTGAGTGTGTTGAATTTATGATCACCTTGTACTTTCTGTGGTCACCATGATCGGTCATTGGCCGACGACCGGTTGCACCGAACTATGGCATTTAATCGCCGTTTACACTGTAGGTTGTATTTTGTACGTTAATCGGCGATTAAGTGGAGATGATTTGAGGGGCAACCGGTCACACCCGTGTTTTATTGACAGCGAGTTTCCCCAAACATGCAGTGCGTCATTAAAATTTGCTTCCAACGATTCCGTTTCGATAGAAAATTGAATCTTTTTCGCGTTAATCAAATTTCTATGAAATTTTTGATTCCATTCATTCTACATTGTGTGTAGGTCATTATTATTTTTCCGTTCCCTATTGTTTTAAGTTTTTTCTTTTTTTCGCAATTGAATTTCTACCTCGTAAAACAGCCGTATTTCATACAGAAATAGTCATTTTTTTGTACCACGTTGGCCCACGCGTGGCGGGTAGCACCAACGCCGATTAAAGTGTCGTTTTTGGCGCGACCCGCCATTAGGGAAAAAATCTGCAATAGAGATTCGCACGCTCTTTAACCTTTATACAATAGCTCCGATAAATTATTGCGCTTAAATTATGATCACCTAAGTGTTCAAAATGCATCCAACACATGCACCACTCAACCACCTCTGCCCCACCGAGCTCGGGATGCACCAAAACTTCGGTTAATCGGCGTTTAAATCCCGGTTTTCGGAATGTTTTCGCCGCAACTTCCCGCCTCGAACCGTATTTATTAATTACCTTTGATTTCCAAATTTTGAAAAAAAAATTGCTGTTTTTTGTTTTTATTTTTTTTTCTAATTTTTTTTACTTCTCTAAGTCACTGCTTGGTTGGTCCTATTGTGTGAAGAAACTAGCATTCTTATCGCGTATGAACGTATTTTTACCTTTCATTAGGATGGGAGCGCATTGAGACTTTTAAATTAAGAAA